>VYZV01045308.1:181590-243233 GCA_013401275.1 Pandion haliaetus
AGCATCTGGATGACTGGACCCCTGTTTCTC
Source organism: Pandion haliaetus (assembly GCA_013401275.1). NCBI lineage: Eukaryota > Metazoa > Chordata > Aves > Accipitriformes > Pandionidae > Pandion > Pandion haliaetus. Next base: position 181,621 of record VYZV01045308.1, read on the forward strand.
TGGCCTTTGGTAGCCAGCGGCAGATGATTTCATGAATCTAATGCAGAGTTGAGCTCATATACCTTGCTCTTCCTTGTGTTCAAGGTTTGAATTGCTCTGTGCTACTTTGCACTCCCATTAAAATCTTCATTTTTCTGTCATGTGCAAACTATCAGAGTACTTCTGGAGAGAGCGTGATGCTGGCTTCTAATGCCCTTGTTATAACAATGTGCCTACTAAAAGAGGCGCCTATCTCTCTTCTCTTAGAAGGAGTGGAGTCTGCCTGCCTACATGCCTGCCTAGATGCTTAAGTGGATGGATGGGTATTTCTGTAGGTGCAAATAAACCATATTGGGGATATAGAAGAGTGTGAATGGGGAAAGAGGAAGACTGGGGAGAGGTTTAACAGGATATAGGGAAACTGGGGAGAGAGGGGCTGTGAGGAGTTAGGAGTGGACCGAGGATGAGTAAGCTGAGAATCTGGAGGTGTGATGTGGGAATATAATCAAAGGGAGAGAGAAGGATGAGGAGCTAGTCTGAAATGAAGAGGTTTTCTGGTGAAAAAGATGGCCAGAATTAGGTGCAAATCAGGAGGAGAAGTGAGGGAAAGGAACGGTCTGTAGAGGATGATGAGGATTCTGTACAGGAATCACTGAAGTACATGGGCAGAAGGAAGAAAATCCCCTCTGTTTCTGTCCTCACCCTGGACAGGAGATGGTACTGGAGTCCCTGTCACCTCAGCCAGGTCGAGGAGGAAGAGTGCCCTTGTGTGCATGTGTAGACTTAGAACTTGACTATGATAGGATCTTACAGTGGGGAAATGGGGAGCCTTTAATTTTAAAAGTTTACTGTTAAAACATGGTGTGATGTGGTGTTTTTGTTTTCATCAGAAATTGGCAGCCACAGCCTGTTTTACTTCACAGTGCTTGCAACTTCTTGATGGCATTTGCAGGAGAAAGACATTTTGCACCTACATACCCTTTATGAGTTTACTTTAAGTTAAATTCATTAGGCTCTCCAAAGTTGATTAATGAGATTCTGCCGTGCTTAACAGGGCTCCCAAACACATGATCATATTAAGATCTTTTGATTAGACTTGGCCTTCAGTTTAATCATAGGCTCCTTTGAGAAAAATAGCTGTAGTTGAAGAGTTTAGTTTGATACTGAGAATATAGTCTGTCAGTTTTATGCCAAAAATTCTATATGTACCATAAATTTTACTATCCCTAATAAAATAGAATAAAAATAAAACATGATTAATTTAGCCTGCAGTTAATCATATCTACCCCAACACAAAATTATTATGTTCTTGTAGATAATTATTTCCAGTGAAAAACTCTGTCGATGAAATGCAGAGGACATAATTTATCTTCTTTGCATGAATAGTGCAGGTTTCATCACACATGTTATTTAAAGTTTTAGCCACAGTAAAGTATTGTTCAAATATCCTGCTAGAAAAGAATTAGTCTATTTGTGGAATAGGATGAAGCGAGAGTGTTTGGACGTAATATTTTTTCTTACATATGCTTATAAATTATATATGTAAGGAAAAATGATAGAAAACTGTTGTTTCCAGCAGCAATACCATAAAATGTTTTGCATCCCATCACCTGGATTGCAAAAAAAAGCTTTCAGTTTAACATATATTTTATGAAAGGTTTCATTTTCTGTTCAGAAAATGGGTTATTTGCAGGATGGCAATGAATAAATCCAGATTAAATGTATCTCCTAACATATATAGTTAAGATGTTTGTAAAGTTCACCTTTTAAATTCATGTTTCATAATTTCTTTCAGGAAATAGAGAGTTAAATATTAGAGATATTGTGTCTGCAGAAATATCTGGTACCATTTTTTGGGGGGTTTCTTCAAGAATGATGAAATCCTTATGGGTTCAACTGTGTAAGGAATTGACTTTTTGGCTCTCAAGCCAAATGAGAAACTCAGGAAACTGCTTCTGCTACTTCTTGAAAGTATCATTTAATTTACAAAACAATAGTTCAGTTGACATCAAATTAAAAAACTCTTATATTTGGTTTGCTTTTGCCTATAAAATTTAAATGTAGATAGAATTCTAAAGAAAAATTGTATTGAAAAGAGAAATATAAACAAGACTTCTGAAAGTTTCTACATCAAATGATTCAAGCCTTTTTGCTTTTGCAGTGTTGCAGCATGAACGTGCAGTTCCTTCACTGGGTAGCTGGTTACCTCCTGCTGCTATCGCTGCTGTATGCTTTCAGTCACATTTTGCAACTATAACTCTGCTGGTTTTCCACAGCTCCCTATCACAGCAGGCTTCCAAGCATGCTGCAAAGCTTCAGACAACTAACAGTGTATATGTGGGGACAACACAGTGAATAGGTCAGCAGAGGGAAATTTGAGGAGTGTTTAGTAAATTGATGCAAGGAAGCAGATGTTTCTAGGAGAGAGACTTAAGATCAGTCTTCAGCTCTGGTCTGTGGTGAGCAGTGGCCATGTATTTGCTTGGGCTGGAAGATGAGAAAACGTGCACTCTTGGTTTGCTTAAATTCTTGTTTTATTGCTTTCACAAGGTTATGCATAGTAGAAACCTTAGAAGCTGAACAGAAATGTTTCTTATGTATAGATATTCAAAATTGTATCACAATCTGCGTTACCTAATAGCCCTATAAATTGTTTGGCATATTATACAGATGTTCTAGGCCACAGATTAACTGATTTGGGCATTTTCTAGGTATCAAACAAAGGCATTTTATTGCTGCTGAGAGTCACTGGAGACTGTGTGCCTCATGCAGGAAGAGGTTTGCTTGCAGGAAGTAAAGGAACGGAAGTTTGCTGCCAGTACTGCACACAGCAAATTCTCTGGTTCATCCAACAGACCCCATCCGTACCGTGCTACTGTCAGCACTGGTCCATTTCTTTTTTATAGGTCCCTGGTTTTAGAAGAGAGTGAGGGAAAGAGCAATTTGTCCACTGTTATTTGAACAAAACCCAACAAACCAAACCCTGCGTCTCCAGATGAAACTTAGCAAAGAGTCTCTGGCTGTGGCAAAAGTATACTTATTAAAGACTTTGCCCAAGTAGCTGAGCTGACAGGCCAGCAAGCAAGGTGTTAGTAAAGTGCTGCTGTGTCAAACCATTCAGTGTGAGTGACCAGATTTCCCCCAAGAGGTGCAGGACAAGTTTGTGAAGACACACTGTATCTGGCTGCACAGCAGTAGTACTAGGGCAGTATTCAATACTGGAAAGAAAAAAGATGATGCATTTTTCCAGCACAGCACATGGTTGGACGGGACTGTGGCCTTTCACCCTGACATTCTCAGCAGAAGTTGCACTTTGTGTGAGTGGCTCATAAGACACGCCAGCTTCGGTAGTCAGGAAACGTGTCTGTGCCCTCTGGCATCATTAGAAACCGATAACCACAGCAGTAAACAGAATAAAAATTTTTGGCATTTTGGGTAAAGTTGCTTTTAAAATGTTCTTCTGTATTTGAAAGGAGGACATGACTCAGTTAGCCGAGTTACATTATAAATGCTGGCTTGAAAGTGTCCCATAATAGCTCTTTTCATTGCAGGCTCTCTGCTCGCTGTGGCTAGGAAGAGTACACCCTGCCACTCAGACCTGTTGTCCTTTGTTCCCTTGTTAAAGCAATGCTTTGATGCTGGCATAGAGACAGCTGCAAACTTAGTGCGGTAAATGCCAGTTTTCTCTGATCAGATTCTTTGCCAGGGTCTTTGCACATCAGCTCTCAAAACACCCACAGGAAAGGGTCTCTGAACAACGGGAGTTATTAGTAACAGTGGCCTGTTATCAGTAACACACTGTTATTGTCGCTTTAGAGCACAGTAATGAGTTCGCCACGGATGGAGAGAGAAGTAACATCTTTTTTTGTGTTCAGTAATCACATAAAAATACAACTTAAAGGTATAAAGAATCTACAGGACCAAAATTAAGCTCTTTAATGAGAACCCTTTGGTGGCCAGTTTCTGACCCAGTACAGTTTTTAGTTCCTATCTACGTACTTGGGCTGCAGTGGACTGCAAAATCCTCTGGCTTTTCATGTGGAGGAGTGAGACTCATCTCCACTTTGCTCTACCAATATATTTAAAGGCTTATATTCTGAGGAGCTGAGTACCTGAAGCAGCCCTAAATGACACTCAGTGGTCTTCACATTTGCAGTGACATTTTCCTGCTCTGAAAACCTATTATTTTAAATTGAATTGTCAGATGACTTTATTGAATTTATCTCATTAGAAAAACAGTTCTGAAAATGACCTTCAGTGACAAGACTAGAGATTGTGGTGGAAAGCAATAAGCAATACAACCACAATGGAAGATCAATGTTACCGTGCATTTGAAGTGAAGATTGCTAGGATCTGGAATTGAAACACATGCTATTTACTGCAAATCAATAGTTATACTAGAGGTACTACAAAGAACAGAGCTAAGACAGTTTTCCTTATCTAAGGTAAATCCAATACAATTAGCAAAGTTAAATTTGCATATTTAATTTAAATGCCAATACTGAATAGAAGTAATAAATTATTTCAGAAAATGCACACAAATATATACGTGTAATGCAACTGTAGAACCCAATGACATAAATAAAAAAAGCACTAATCATAAATGACTAGCAATATGTCAACATTACAAATTACTTTTGAATCACATGGGCAAAATTTCCTGAGCAAAATTTCTTATGTAAGATTTGTATTCCCAAAGCATGATAATTTCTAACCAGATGCACAGTGTTATTGATGATGATATGAGTAACTAGTGAGACCTTTGAGGGATTACGGGAATAATACAGTTAAGATGAAAGGAATGATTTACAGTGTCTACAAATATGAAATCTTGGGGTTTTTCTCTTCAGCTCTGCTCTTAAGGCCAGCTAGATGTTGTGGTGAAAGTTCAGGTATCACAAAACTGATGTAACTGTTCCCACTAGGATTCAACACTGAAAGGAAAGAATTAATGTAATTTCTGATCATTTGTTGCCTATGTTCAGAACAGCTTTAATGATAATCACACAGCATTGCTGTTTGTAATGTAGCAGTAAGAAAATTAGGAAAATATTTAGAATGCAAATATTTTAAAAGCATGTCTCCCGTAGTTGTACCTGCCTTGGAGATGAGCATTATGGAAATGTTTCATTTAACTTGAGCAGGCATTCAGGCAAGGGCTTGAAAAATTTCAGTACCAGAAACCACACTTGTGTTAACTGTTTGCTTGAACAACCACTTTATTTTAAAGGGCATATCATAGATGTATCGATATTTTCCACTGGCTGTTTGGCTGCAGAATCAACTTCCTTTTGTGAGTCCTGATCAAAAATAAATCAGGTCTGCAGGTCTTTGAGGCACACTGTAGCATAGCCTGAGCAACTGTAAAGCATGGAACCTGGGTAAGAGCTGTACAAATGCAGGATTCTTCAGAAAGTGTCTGAAGGGTCTATTCTGAGAGGGTTTGAATTAACTTAATTCTTAGAGGGTTATCATCTATTTGGTTCCTTTCCCCTTTGCCTGATGCAGTTCTAATTCGAGATAAAATATTTTTAATTTTGAAGTGAATCTCTTCCTCTTACAGCACGTAAATAAGTGCTATACTGAGTTGTGCAAGCCACCTGTAGTATATTAAGAATCTGGATAAAGGTGACAAACTGGGCTTATACAAATATATCATCTTTACTGATTGTCTACATGAAACTGATTAAAAATCCCAAAGCCCCCAAATGTGTGTCTGGATCTTGAATAAAACCTTGAAATGAGAACGCTGTAAGCAATTTCAAAGTTAGGAACAAAAATAGAATATTTCTAAGATATGTACAGAGTTTTATTGGCTATTTCATTTACTGAATGAAATATCTGCTTATACTGTTGTCCTTTGGCATAATGGGTATGCACCTTTACAGAATACCTACAGCCGAATGTCCTTTTATATAAAAAAAAAATCACATTTTAAATTTCACTCAACTCAATTGATATTTCACTCTCATTAAGCTGAAACAACATACACCTCTCTCTCCTAAAGATAGAAATCCAAAGAGTGAATTGCAATTTTTGAGAAACAAAATATATAAAATATCAAGGGAGGAAACACTCTATAAAGAAGAAGGTATTAAAAAGTGTATAATCAATTAATATAATGCAGTTGAAAACTCAGTTCTCTAGCATTAGATTCTTGTTTGCCCTTCGTTTTCTAGTGATGTTTTGGTTACAAGGACTGAAATACAGCCTGATGGAAATCAAAACCTGAACTTACCCAAGATTCTCCAGTGAAAATTGTATTGGTACAATTAAATGAGAACATGGTCTGAAATGTTGCTTGAAAACAAATTAGACTGGATAACACTTCTCTCCGTTCTCTGGAGAAAGATTGCTCAATTAGGGTATGTGTTGACTAATACCAAGTGTGTTGTGGAAGGTCATAAAAAGTCATTGATGCCAGCTGAGGTTCATTCTGAGCTTCTAGCTTGCTTTGAATGCTGATCTCAAAGTGAAACTCAAAGGCCTCATACCACTGTGAAGCCAAAACAAGAAATCTGTTTGCTCAGACCTAGAAGAACTGAAACTACTAGTTCTCATACAGCCGCTCCACCAATCTTTCTGAGTTAGTGGTTTTGCAACTTGATAAACAAAGACGGGAAATTATTCTCTTTGGGCACTGCCTATTTTCTCATCCCTCCCAGATAAATTCTCTCTACTGATGTGCTTATTTCCTCCTGTTTTCACTTAGCAACGTATGCAGCAATCAGGGAGAAGGACAATGTGTGGGGAAGGGTATTGGATCAGCTGGGAACTGGTCTGTTGTTGAGTGACCAGGGGCAGCGTGTTGCCTGCCGGCACCAGTCCCGCCTGGAAGTGGGCTGCTGAGGAGACTCGTGAAAGTCATTCCAGTTCGGCCCCAACCAAGTGGAAGATTTTGACATTTAGTGTGTCACCCGCCACAGGGCTACTTGTTTTGCCAACAGCTGTTGGAAGGGAAACACAGATCCTCTAAACTCATTTCTCAGTCAGCAAAGGGAACGATAACTATGACTGACTTTATTTTCAAGGTTAGTTAGCTAGGCATTCACACACTGCTGTTTGGGACACTAAAAAGCTCCACAGTGTTCTGCCGTTTCATTTAGCCTTGCTGTTAACACACTTTCTTGTGCTCTATCACTCACTCCGTGTTTATTGGAGGCATGAATTCTGCCTTATGAACTTGTCTTTAAAGCCCACCAGGAGGTAGTGGGGGCAGAGAACACTGAAACTGGGGTTTTCTATGTCACTAGAGACTGACTGTAGCTTCAGTATGTATCAGCTCTCGTCTTGCTGCCTCTTATTTTGAAAGCGGGAACACACCAGCTGTCTGTCAGGAAAATGCTGCAGCTTATGACAGTAATTAATAAAACAGTGAATACTGTGCTGGAGGCACTGAGTGCGATTTAGTTAACGCATTTGTCAGGGAAATCTTCTGTTTCACATCTAGAAGAGTTATATAAGAAGTAGCAAACTTCTTTCTCTGTAGATTGAAAAATAATTTTATGACCAGGGAACTGCATGAAAATCAAGTGAATGGCAACTTGTGCTTGTTAATGAACTTGCAACACTTGTAATAACAGCAAGTTTTATTAGCTTTGACCTAGAAAAATGCCAGATTACATGCTTGCTTTTCTTTTTAGGGAAGTTATTAAGTACCTTGCTAAAAACTTGTCTACTGCTACTGAAAGTATGCCCTGTTTCACTCCCCAAAATGTCGCATTTCACTGGGACAATAATATTCTAATATATGTCTTCATTCATAGTTCTCATCAAGATAGTGCTTAGTTTATAAAGCTAAACTGATATGAAAACTGTAAGGAAGATCCATTTCCTCAAGAAACTTCTATGTTTTTGAGGTTAAACCCCACAAGGGCTAAGCAATTTACAACATTTTGCAGTGGGAAAACTTTAGATTCCACATTAAGCCATTATAAAAAATGCCAAAACTCATTGTTGAAAGTGTTCTCCTGGAATTAAGATGACAATTTGCTAATTAGTATTCACGTGATTAAAGGAAAATCCTTTTCTTCCCATTTGATTCCTCTAATGGTGAAGAAGATATGAAACAGAAACACCTATCACTACCAAAACTAGACTCCCTGAGGAAGTGCTTGGCTGGTCATGCCTTCCCATGCCATCATGTTTCTGTAAGTAAAGGTCAGAATCAGCAAAACATCTTTGAGATTACACGCTGAATTGAGCTGTAAAAACATTTTGTGGTTGCTTAGCCATGAACTCTGTATTGTAAACAGAGTTAAGTTGTCTCAATCCTTGGCAGCAAGGCTGCATTAGCGCTCCAGTATGAGCTGGTGGCAACCGTATCACTGGGAGATCTCTCAATACTGGGTGAGCAGGGAGCCTGGTTTAGGTATATGTTCTGACTGCACAGTAGCCTTACGTGTGTTGTGGTAAGGTATTGCTCTTGCATAGGTTTGTAGGTTCATGTCTGGACGTATCCACCACACTTCCTTGGCCACCTAGCAGATTTAAGAAAGTCTTCCTGGCACGCAGATGAACTGTGGGAGAAGGTAGTGAAAAACAACCCCAAACTCCTACCCACCCACCACAAGCCTTAAACAAAACCAAAAAAATCCCTTGACATTGTCTGAGAAGGTCCTGTGGACACTGGCACTATTTGCATGTCCTTTTCTTGCTAACAGCCCAGATCAATAGTAAACACCTGGGTTTGGTGGTGATTTTGTAAAAAAAAATTTTTTTTTTGTGATTCTGGAGCTTGTTAATATCAGTCTCAAGCTATCTGAGATAGCCATGCAACCCTTCCTTACTGCGATTGTGTTTGTTCCAGTATTTTTACCATGCACAAAGATGTTTTGCAAGCAGGATATACACTGCTTAAGAGTATCGATTAATTATTGACTGGCCAGCCAGTCATCAGTCAAGTGGGGAAGAGTTAGCCTGTATTGCTCCTTGGAACTGGCTGGTCCCTGCTGTTGCTGAGTTGCCATCTGAAAGTGCTTGGCTTGCTTTCCTTAGGGTTTTATATTGGTTCACTATTTTTCCTCTCAAGTGCCTGAGTTGCTAACTATTACCAATTATTACTCAATGATTACATCTCTGCCGGTTTTTTCATCTTGCATTTTTTCTTTTTTTTTTTTTTTTAATCTTTAGCTCATGTACTTTTTAAAACTTTAACAACAATTTTATCAATAAAACTAGACTGAGGTCATACAGCCTGGCTGCATCAAGCTATACTTGGGATAATAGATGGTTGAACCCTGGGGCCACAGGTTTCAGATGCAGCAAGCTCTGTTTGGGCTTTGCAAAGCTGCCTGCACAGCAATATGTGACGACTAATTTTATAGTCTCTTCTATGATTTCATGCTTTACCTGAACAAGATGCTCATTGGAACCTATCTGTTTTGCTTTGGATAGATCTAGAGTTATATTTTGGGTCTGGTATGCTCAGCAGTGGTTATATACATTCAGAATGAAGACATTGTATAGCTTTTAGCTTCACAGTGAGCTGTATAAAAAACACCAAAAAGAAAGAAGAGTGTGGTTTATTCTGCTGAAGATAACTTTCCGTCTTTAGAAGTGCAATCTTGAGTTAGAGTTGAAAAGATGAAGGAGAGTGGTATGCTCATGGCTGTGTGATAGTTAACACTGATAATATTAAAAAGGACAAGGAAATGCTCTTGGGATCAGAGAGATCAAAGTGTCGGAGAATCAGAGAAAGTTTAATCCCTGGACACTGCAGTGGTAACTGATGAAGCTTGACTTGCTTACATCCCCTTTCACAAGAGGCCAGAAAGCTGCCCACTGGGGATACAAAGCATAATAGTCATGGTGGTAGCTATGAAGATGGAAGGCAAGTGATGCTGGTGCTATGCAATTCTAGAAAATTGAAATGAAAATTGACATATTTGAAATCTTAATATTAATAAAGCTGACACTACTGAGTCAGCAGTGGGCCATTCCAGCAATGATGGTTAAACACCTGCTGAAGCTCTATTAATAGAACTGTGGCCAGTAGCTGAAGGATGTGAACATTCCCCTCTACTCAGTGCTCATGAGGCTACTCTATGGAGTATGGTGTCTGATTTTGGGGTCTCCAGTACAAAAGGGATGTCAAGGAACTGTAGAGAGTCTGCAAAAGGACCACTCAGATGGTCAGGGAGTTCATGCATATGGCATAGAAAGGGTCACTGAGTAAAATGGGTTTTCCTAGCATGGAGGTGAGAAGAGTAAGGGGGTTCTAGTTGCTGCCTCCCATTACCTAGAGGGGAGGTATGGAGAAGGCAGAGACAGGCTCCTTTTAGAGGTACACAATGAAAGGACAAGATGCCATGGCAGAAAGTTGTAGCAAGGTAAATTTTGCCTGGATATACAGAAAAAAGTGCTCATTATGAGACATTTGAAGGACTGTAATAGGTTGCGAAGAGAGACTTTGGAATTTTCCTCCTTAGAGCTTTTAAGACTTTGACTGGACAAGACCCTGAGGAAAGCAATTTACTACTTGAGTTAGTTCATCTTTGAGTAAGAAGTTGGAAGAGAGATCTCCATGGAGCCCTCCCAACTTAAATTTTTCTTATGATTCTCTGCTGGTAGATAACATATCTTACCTCATTTATTTCATTTGGTGTCCCTGACTGAGCTGTTGAGCAGGAAGTTAAAAGGTAGGAGATAATTTATCCTTCTTCCCAAAACTGGGAAGGGCAAGAAACAATCCAGAATAAAACAAGTCCTTCAGACCGTCAGACTTCAAAGTGCTGGACTGATTTCAGCTCTTGAATCCTGCAGTCCGAGTCAAGCAACCCATGTATCAGTGAATATTGGAGTTCTTATAAATTGATATTGTCAATGTAGAACTAGATTATCTAAGTAAAGTTTCGTTTCAGTCTGATAAATTGGATTATTTTTTTAAAGCCATCTGTGTTACAGAACACAGATGCTAAATGATTGAAAAAAATCATTTTTGTCCTAACTTTGATTTAAGTCTTTAAAGTTTAAAATGTCTTCTTTGACCAGCTTAACTACCACTCCCATTGTAAAGCTGGGCACGTTTCAGAAGATTTTCAGTAGATGATTTGAAAAAATGTTCACTAGTGTGTTTTGCTATACCCATGTAGATTAAATTTATTTTTTGCACTCTACTAAACAGACATTTTGTGGTGCAGATTTGACTGACAGGCCCATTTGACTGACAGGACATGTCTCAGTCTGGCGTGAGGCAAATCCACTGGGGTTCCAGGACAGGATGCTAACACGCGTGGAGGGTTACTGGAGGTGCCTGAGCACCAGGCTCCTGCATAGCTTTTCACTGCATTTAGAAGAGACTGATGCTCCTTCCTAATCCTTTTCTAATTGCTTCCTCAACTGTTGTTTAAACTAATAGAGATTAATATTTATGTCTTGGCATCTCAAAGAGAGCGTAATTATGACAACATTGATTTTTCCTATTTTACGTGAGCAACCTAAATATAAGAACTATTACAACATTTTAAAATCATATAATCTTGATGTTGCCAATGATACCAAGCTTATAGTCTTTGCCCCTTTTCACATCATCCTGTTTTCTATTTAGGATACTTAGCCTAATTTGCAGGTATGATTTTAGTGTATGTTGTGAGAAAGATACTAACTAGAAAAAACCAGTCTTTGTCACCTGAATATAAGGGTAACATATTAGTGCAGACTATGTGTTTTGCACCAGTTATCAACAGTGAATTGTTCTGAAACCAGTCATAATTGTACATTGATTCTCTGAAGTCCACTCTTTACAGGTGAGAATAAGATTTTAGCTGTTATGATGGTTTCTGTTTCACGTTCTAGAGCCCAGGGAAAATTAACGTTGACTTAACTGGACCTTGTATTATGCTCAGTGGGAGGGCTATCACCTAAATGTAGAGCTCTGAAATGAATTACACGCATAGTATAAGCTGATCTTCTAGGTTCTCCTACTAGTCAATATGAAGAGAAATGCACCTCCAGAAGCAGATTCAGACACCCGGTTTATATCTGTTTTGTGGGAAGAATTCATCACACTAACTGAACACCTTCTCCTTATGTATAATAAACTGTACATTTTCTTACCTGAATAAGATCTACATTATCCTTTCATTTGGGCATCTGTTTTTGTTTTCATCTTTATCAGCGTCACTTCAGAGAGAGAGGGAGGTAAGTTTGCACCACTATAAAATAATGACAAATTTTTTCCAAAACCTGATTTATTCACCTGTGGTAGCACATGACCAAACAGACTGCCTGCTCAGTCCCTGTGCTGCATGGAATGCCAGACCCAACCAGACGTGATACTGGCACACTTTACCTACTTACAGAAGGATCTATGTTCTGTAAGTTTAAATCCATATAAGCATATTTTCCATGCTTTTTGTAAATTTTCTAGGAGCACACAGATTGTATTGCAGCACCGAGCTTCACTTCCTTCCTGAAAGTCTCTCCTGCATTTTTGTTTGATGTGGGCTGGTGTCTGTCCCTGTCAGGAAGCATTTGCACTATCTGCATTAACCTCCTCTCTCTAATGCATACATAAGTCTCTGGATGTGTACAGTGACCCCACTGTACCCAGGAGCAGACCGTGCTGGAGTCCTGACCACAGTCTCCACTCCGGATCCAACTCCTGGCACCACTGCAATGTTCCTATATGGTCGTGTATGAAGATACTAACATGGCAGCCGTGCACATTAAAGGCTCATTCATAAGCCTTGCGGTTTGCCCCACAGTCTAAGAGTGCGCTGCGTGGAAAAGAGCAACCAAGCCCACACAGGGACATAAACTAAATAGAATCAGGAGTCCTAAGGCAGTAATCCTAAACTGAGAAAACCAAGGGACTAATCAGTGGAAAGTAAACCCAGAGGAAGGAATTCATTATGAACAGTGGAGTCGGTGTGGGTTGCTGATATGTTATCTTTGCTGGTCATCCTGACTCACCAGCATGCTGACTCTGTCTAAATGGCTTCAGATAAGTTAGACTTGCCTTGTGCCCACAAACACTCTCTCCAAAATTGTTCTCAGACAGCGTGAGAAAAGCGTGACCTGACTCATGCAGAGCATGGCTACTCCCAGGAAACTTGAGTGCTCCAAAATCCTACCCTAGCTGGGAGCACTGCTATTGTCTCAGAGCTGAGGGGGGTGCCTGGAGGACCTGGAGCAATCTAGTGAGGAGTTAATTAAAAGAAAACAAGTTACAGTTTCATCTCATTCACTGAAGAAGATGGTTAACTCTTTCTTGCAGCAGGCTGCCAAGTGATTTGCTGTGCTGGGATGAAAGCCCATCCTCTTCAATCAGTCTCCAGCAGAGCAAAATTACCTGTGTCAGGAAAACTCATTTTGTGGCATTAATCAGAATGGATTAAAATGGAACAGTTTCTGAGCTGCCTTGCGAGAACAGCTGTGGGACATCAAAGAGAGCCTGTGATCCACAAAACCAGAAGACTGTGTCCTCTGCTTTGAAATATTGTAGTCAGCCAAACATTTATTGGAATGACATGTTAACTGCATAGTGTTTAAAAGCACTTTGGTGTTTAATCACTTGTATCCTGTCTCCTCCATTGTAATATAATCAGGTAAGTAATCATGAGGTGTGTTCAGGTGCTTTTGTTGGAGGACTCTGAGGATCCATTTAAAATCTTGGACTGCTGCTGGATTTTAAGTGTTCAGTAATGATGGATAATGGACTACCACAGAGTCCACTCAGTCCATTAGGAATAAATCCATCGCTATATATGTTATAGCTGCATGCAGTCATTTTAAACAAGAATGTGTCCCTGGCTGCTTTGGAAAGTATTTTTCTTCTTCTAAGGAAAGAAAAAACAGGCTGTGTGTAGAATTGTGATATTTTATAATCCAAAACTTTTCTTGCCTTGAAAATATGTTTTAGATAATGTATTTGAATTTGCTACATAGCAACATGTTTGACGAGGAAAATGCTTTCTTATAAAACCAGGAATCTGGATTATCTGTGGAACTTGGAAAAAGTACATGAACTAGCTTTTCAAAGTATCTCATGCTATTTTTGTGTTTTAAGAAGAACAAAGTATGTACAAGCTGCCATATACAGTAGGCATATGTGATATGATTTTCAGAGGCGAAGTGAGACAAATACGTGTCTGTTCGGATTCGTGTCCACTTTATGTAGCATCCCACATGTACTATAGTCATGTATATGTCATTGCAGAGTGGAAAGTATTCATCTGCACTTGAGAGGCCCGCAGAAACCCTAGACACTCCAGCACCTCACTGTGGTCACTGCTACATAGTCATTGTGAAACCGTCTCTTGCCAAGTTCTTGGGACTGTAGTACATAGTTCTTTAAAAACATCAGTTTGATGCTCAGTACCAATCAAAAACCCCCAACCAACAAAAACCACCCCAAATAAAATACTAAGAATTGTTAAAAAAGGACTAAAGTACAAAACATTGTGATGCCATTGTATAAACAAACGCATGCTTCACCTGCACCTTGAATACTATGCAGAAGTCTGCTCTCCCCAGCTCGACGATAACAGTGCCATTGGAAAAGATCCAGAGGCAAGTCACAAGAATGATCAAAATTATACAGTGGCTTCCACGCATGGAGCAAATAAGTTAGGATTCTTCAGTCTGCAAAAACCAGAGAAATGAAGGGAAAATACAACAGAAATCTGTAAACTAGCAAGTGCCATGAAGAGGATGGATAGGAATCTCTTGCTAATAGGTTTAGCATAAAGAAGAGGAGGTGGTTCATCACCCAATATGAATTTAAACTGTGGCATAGTTCTGCCATAGGATGTTCTGGATGTTTCAAGTTTACCAAAATTCAAGAGAAATCCATGAAGAGCTATCATATCTGAGGACACAACTTCTGGCTCAGGAAGCCCGTGAAGGCTGGAAAGTGTTCTGATTAATTACCACCAAGTGATAGCTGGGGTTTCTTATCCTGTTTGCTAGACATTCACTTTTGGCCAGAGACAGGATATTGAACTAAATAAATCCTCCTCTTGCCCTAGTACAGCTATTCTTATACAACCTGCATTAAATCGCAGTTTAAAAACACAGGAGCTTCAGTATGGGGAAGGGGAAATGGGGCAGCACAGCTAGATGGGTATGGCATGTGACTTGGAGTACAAACGTTGTTCCAGGCAGTGCCATTCGAAAGGCTGGAGCATCCTCAGGTCTTCTGGCAAGTTCAAACTCATGTAAAAAGCATTTTTTTCACCAGTGAGAGTCAGTTATTTACACCAGGAGAACTAAGATGGTGTAAAAGATCTTCATTTACATAAATGGCAGAAACTAACATAGCTATTGATTACTGAATTACTATTTTAGATTTTCTAAAAAATAATGCACACTTTAAACTTGATTGATTGAAAAAAACTTGCTTACTTCTTTGTTTTGCCATGACTTCTTTGATTGCAGCATTGCCTACAAAGACAGATTTTTCTCACATGTTCTGATTTCCAAGGAAATGTCTAATCTGTGTTTGGTAATTAAGAAACACAGGAGACAAGTTTTCGTTCTTTTACTCCAGAGATATATACCTGCAGTGTCAGAGCAGCAGTTCTGTGATAACGTCTTGCAAAATTCAGGATAATACTGGAAAGATGTTTGTGAACTCAACAAGATTTCATGGTTTGTTTGGTTTTACTGTCTCCATCCAAGAAGGATCTGCACATAATATGAGGGAATATACCATGTGGGAGGCAAGGAAAAGGATCTTAAATAACTCTGCATAGGGTGATTTAAAAGTTCTTTTTCCTTTGAACCAGGCCTGAACTTCTAGTTGCACAAGCTTTGCAGACAAATTCAGGTATCAGATTTCAGGAGTGCCAAACTACACGTCTTTACTACTGATTATTGCATTTAGAAATAGCCTCTACGCAGACCTTGCCAGAGCCCCTGGAAGACTTTTGTTTACACTAGAACATTTTAGTACAGCAGAAGTTAACTTATGGTACGATTTTGGCACATTAACTCACTCTGATCTGCACCTTTCCCTGTAAGTAGGTGGTGCGAGCAAGGTGGCTGGCAGACTTTGACCCTGAGATTTTTTATTCAAACTAACCTCCCTTCAGGCCTAGATGATTGTACAACCTCATGTGAAGCAGTGACAGTGACTCCCTGGACCATTTCCTAACAATTGGGATGTGCTGCATCTCTAAATCTAAAAAATATTTCCATAGCACCAAGCAGGGTGGGTGAGTCAGATCCCTTCTGGAATTGTTTCTCTGGAAAATTATCACAGTGCTTAGAGATTCATTCATCTGAGGTATCCCAAATGTATATGTTATGCCTTTCAAAACATTGCTGAAAATCAGCCTGTAATATCAAGATTAACACCCGTCCTCTGTAACTGACTCTTAACAAGCTGTGTCTGTATTGTGCATTTTTGCATCAGAATACAGAATCAGTGACCCAATGTCTGCACGTAGGAATTGCATGAATAAAACAGTAGGAGAGCTCCCAGCTTCATCTGGACCAGATTATGTATCTAATCAAGTCATATTTAGCTGCAAGCTATCACTTGATTACTGAAACCCCTTTTACTGTGATGCTAGCATCCCAGTTTACACAGAAAAGCTGATTACTTCAGTTTCCGGGGTGTTCAGTCAGATCCTTCCTCTGAACATTTCTCAAGGGCTCAAGAAAAAAAAAAAATCAGCCTGGTTTTGTGGGACTGGACTCTCCACCTTATCCTCAGGAAAAAAAATGCATTTTAGTGGATACATTTTACACTTCTCCTGCTCTGAGTCAGAATCATCCGAGGAAAGGATGAGTCAGAAAGCCAAAATGAGTTTTGAAGAGATGACCAGGTCTTAAGAGGGATGACTTGTTACTGTAACCCTCATGCTCAGGGGTGGTTCCCCCGCAGAGCTGTATGGAAGTGAGGGATACCACCAACTGACTTTGGACAGTGCCAACCCCTAAATGTACATATACATTGCAGTGGCTGCTGTGACTGTAACTTGTGTAAATGGCCCTGACCCCAAAGTAACATAAAAGAATGAGCGTGGTTCACTGAAGCCTGAAGAATAGTCCTAAGTGAGGAAGTATGTCCAAGTGGCTCTGGAGCTCTCTGAGACAAGAAATAATAGATTTATTTCTCTGCTCTGTTGCAATGCTTGTGCATGTGCTGTAGAAATAATTTGGGCTGGGATTTGTGAAAGTACTGGCTGCCTAAGGACACAGAGCGCAGACTGCCATCCATGCGGAGTTCCTTGATGGCTGGTAGAATGAAATTCGGCACAGGCAGCTGTGGCTGGCAGGAGTGGGGACAAGGGACTGTAAGAGGACACGGGAGAACTCTGCTAGCTTCTGTCTCACTCACATGTGTGCATGGAAGGTCCACAAGGATTAGCAAAGATTCACCTAGCCCAGTACTCTTCTAGCCCAGCGGGGGTCACAGGGAGGAGAGGAGGAAAAGAGAAAGGCAGCATGGATACTTCCCAGAACAGTCTCCCAACTGGTGCTGATTCATGGGTGAGAGGCTGTCAGAAAGTTCAACGCTTGGTGAAATGTCAAAGATCCCACTACAACCTAAGGTTTGCAGGAATCTTAGCCATGCCCTGTATTATTTCAGAGTGCTGCCCACAATGTCTATGCTAAAGATTTTTCTGCATTTGTAGAAAAACGCAAAATAGACATGCAGCATCCTGCCAGCCGGTGCCTGGTAAGCCGATTAAAACTAAAGGAGTTTGTTTTGACAGTCATACAGTCATCTCCCATGTAGTGCTTATGAAAAGTGACGACTTAACTGGGATGATTTCTATGGACAGGTACAGTAAAAACATACTAGAGTTTATTGACGGTGCTGAAAGGATGAAACACTTCTCAATAAAGGAGCTTGGTCAGTGCATGACACTGGTAAATGAGCGACCACTGTAGCTGTGGTGCCTTTTAATAAATAAACCATTTGACTAGAAGAAAAATGACACTGAAACACACTTAACCATGGGACTTTCAGCAATATTGCATGCCTCCTTCTGAAATCATTTATCAACCTCTTGATTCTGTTATTTATTCACAAAAAAGAGCAGTAAACATTTTGGCCTCTTCAAATCTGAAGAGAGATTTCTGTATTTGCCATGTGCTAGGCCAGGCTTTTGCTGCATGTCACGCACACCAGTTGCAATAAGCTGAGAGTCTGAAGAAGGTATTTCTTGTTTACCTCCTTGGAAACAGAAATAGTGTTTAAAAAAGCCCTGGCACTGGAGTGTGTGGCTCCTAATTTTAACCCACAAACAAAACACTCCACAGCTGCTTGGATGACAAACCATGAGGAGATGCAACATGTGACAGCCTGGTACATCTGCCTCAACAAGTGTTTTGTCCAGCTTGCTAGAAACAATGGCTCCAATGGCAGGGAATGGACATAAGAGCTTCCCACAGCTCTTGGGATATGGATAAGCAGAGCTGAGGAACTCCATTAGGCCGCTTGCCTGGTGAGTGGAGTGTGACGTCTCTTCTGACCTCACTCACCAGCAGGGATTTAATTTCTGTTGCAAAATGAAATGTAGAAACAACAGCAAGATGTGCAAATTTTGAATGGAAATTATTCCTCTGACAGGAAGCATCAGCCCTCATAGTCTAAAAAGTATAGTACAGGGACATTGGGCCTGCTTTAATCATAAAAAATTAAGAATTCTCAAATTACTTGCAGATGAAGAGAATTTGCAGAGGCAGCCTTCAAAAAAAGACAAAGTCTGTGAATGATCTTGTTGATCAAAGATAATTAGTAAATGCTATTTGCAGAAGTGCCTATGTTGAACAAACCCAGACAAATGATTGATGAGAAAAGAATCTGACAAACATTTTCCCCTTACTGTTGAACTGTCTGTGAATTTATTGTATTTCTTCTTTATTCAAAATTTATTTGCTTAGTGATTTCTGAAGATAGTCTTTCTTTTTGTGCTTTGTTACTAAGAAGAATTCATTGCATCAGTGGTTTCCAGCCTCTTCTGGGTGAGTCTCCCATCCACAGCCTCATCTTCTTCCCTGCCCCCTCCATCCCCAGCAGCACTGTAGGTCTGGGAGATGAAAGAAGGGGGAGGTTTGTACCATAAACCATCTGGCAATGCTTCTTTTTGTTGTCTTCTGTTGCTCCCTTCCCCTCAGCTGTTACCTGGGATGCAGGAGGGAGTCTGACAGCGGTGCTGGGGCCTCTGTGCTTCCCACCCTCAGGTGCAGAGTGCCGTGGGGGGAGGCAGTGCATGGCTCAGGCTCCCTGCTTCGCCCTCCCTGGGCCCAGCTCTCCCCCAGTGCTTCAGTGCTGAGGACTCACTGTGCCTGTGTACGGAGGGACTGAGGGAATATCGAGTATATTCTGGTTTACAGTGCTACCTCTCCTGTGCTGCAGCTTGCAGCTCAGCTGGTAGGTGAGATGCTGTCTCCGCAGTAGAGGTGTGATGCAGGAAAGCACGGCTGATGCTGCGTGACCAGCATTAACATGCCAGAGCTCAACTGCAGGGAGAAGTTGTACAGCACATGCATCATTCTTGCCACTCAGGGTTATTATATTCTGTTCCCTAATTCCTGATCATAACTCTCAAAATTGAGTTTCCTATAAAGCACAGTCTGAAATGTGCTTACTGCACATGTCCATAAAATTCAGTTCAATATCATTGGTTGGAGTAATTCCATGGCTGCATAAGTAGCTAGGTCTGGGACCTAGATGTTGGAATTGATTTTCTTTGTGACTGGCAGGGAAGTTATTTCTTGTTCTTTAAAGTTGGGTACTCATTTGAAAATTAGTATTGTGCTTCCTCTCTTCTTCCCTTTGCCTGGCACATCTCCTTGGCTTGTAAACTTTTTATGGGTTGGGGACTGTCTCTTGCCTTCTGTTTGCTTACTAACACCATTGAGCCCAATCTGGACATGAATTTCTGAGTGCAACCATAGCACAAGTATTAAAGTAATGGTCACAAGAACTAATTTGCTAGTAGAGCTATAGAAGCAGAACATGTCAAGAAAATACAGCTTTAACCTGTTTATGTGTAAATAAAAAATGGTTGAATAGCTTTTTGCAGGGTTTGTACAGGTTGAACTCAGATACTACATTTCAGCTAGACTATGGAATGAATCGGATAATAGTTGTACTACTGATATACTAATGAATTATGCTGTTGGGTGGTTATATAGAAAGGAATTACCAACCTCATGAATTTTATACAGTGTGATTGATTGCCTGACAATTTAATGTGGATTGAAGTCCCTGAATAGTCAGCTTCCCAGATGTTTTTTCTCTCCTCTTACATCTCTATTTAGATATCCTTTATCTCTTTCTCTTTATATGATTTTTTCCATTTACGTCTTCTTCAGCAAAGAATTCTTTCCTCCTCCTAACTCCTTTTAACTCATTCCCACGTTTAAATGACAAATAAAAAATGTTAGGTTTGAAAACTCTGGCAAACTGCAAGAGGACTGACAAAAACCAAAGTGCACAGTGTCATCCACGCACTGTGAGCACTGGAAGCTAACTGCTTATAATCTACCATCAGTTTATAAAATGCATGTAGGTCATAATCCTAAAAACTTCTATGCCTCTATATGAGTTTATTTGCCTAGGTAATTCCAGTGAAGTAAATGAAAGTATACACAGAAGTAAAGTACCTCAGAGTAAACTTACACACAGTCTATGTCTATATTAGACTTAAGCAGGGAGAGGTCTTGGGCTCACATGCAGGTCACAGTTGTCTTTATTGCCAGCTTGTTAGGATGCTCCCCAGTGTGGGTCATGTGCAGACCAGCCAGCACTTGCTCTGCACCCAGGCAGCAGATGAAGCCCCTTGCGGGAAGCTAGGAAAGCTTAATAATGTGGGTATGGTCAAACCATGCCACTTGCCTCATGGCAAGTGACCAAACTCTGCTGCTGTTTGCTGTACTAGAACAAATGTATCCTTAGAGATCACACTGTATAAGGGGAAGCTGCAAAGAGCACAAGATCCAAGGAGTTCTGTGTCCACGGTTTGGTCAGATGTCTGTGACAGTTGTCACAGCTCTGCCTGTCGAGTAGTTGAAATGATGCTCTACTTAAGTACATTTTTCAAACGTGACTTTATTTTTTTTCTGAGCTTTCTGGAGCTTCTTGAAGTTGTCCTGCTCTTTGTCCTCAGCCCTTCCTGCACATGGGCTTTATGAGGTCCAGAAGTCCCAGCTAGTTCCCTGACTGGCTTCCTCTGTTGATTTTCCAGCTGAAATATATAGAGCAATCAGGCAGCTTGGTACAGTGTGAATGTTCAGATACATTTTGTGATGCAAGGCAGTTGAGCAAAGCCACAGGGATTAGGTTAGCAGTGACAATTCTGACCCACTTCTCTGGAGAAGAATGGACAAACTATTTATGAACTAATGTCTGTTTACAGAGAATGGACCGTTTCTTGTTCTGTTCCACCTTTCCTGGAAATGTCGTAAAGAGTCATGTTCATTAATGCTTTTCAATAAATACAAAAAAAGAATTCAAGCTTCTCATTGCAGGAAGAAGTGCATGGTATACTTGCAGAGTCACAGGATTTATTAATTACCTTCCTGTAATGCATTAAATCCTTACCAGTTTGGAAAATAGAGCACTCAGGTCAGTCACTGCAAAAATACCATTACGATAAGGGTTTTTTTATACAGTGTGTGAAAAATAAACCTGTAAGAAAGACACTTGCAGAAGTAGAGCCTAGAACTGCTCTTCTGAGTTAATAAAGAGCAAAATAAGATTCTTGAGACCAGTGAAATCCTGGCTCAATATTTGCAGCATCTCAGTTGCTTAGTGTTTGGAAAATATTTGTCTGTGATACCTGTTACAGTTGTTGCCAAGCAGTCTCAAAATCCGGCTTGATAGTGATACACGCTTTGGGATGAGGCTGTAGCCCCCAATGAAGAAAGATCATTTCCAGGTACTTCGGAAAATCTCTAACAGCTGCTCTGGCTGCATAAACTGAGGAAGAGTATGAAGATTTTTTAATTATTTCTCTGAACAGAGAGAGACCCATCAGCCTTGGTTCACTCCTCTTTGTTAGTGAATGAGCTTATTGCTCTGTTAAATGACCGATACAGGCAGAAGTGTTATGAGGAGGTCATATATCCTCTCACAACTATTAAAGTGATGAGCTGGAAAATGAGCTGTGACACTAAGAAAGATACTCTGTGCTGTTCTGAAGAGGATATGAATCCAAACCCATGAAGAGTCATTGCTGGGGTCTAAGGTAGTTCTTACTGTGTCATTGCTATTTTATTGTCTTTATTCTTTTTCTCAAAATAACATCAGATCACATAGATAAAGTGATGGAGAAGATTTGTTTGTAATACAGCATGTTGACAGTAGTCTCTCAGTTTTACTGTGGTAGATTTCCAGCAGTGCACATGAAAACAACCCGAAAAGTGATAGTGAACTAAAATGATACCGGGAACTTTTAAAGAAGGAGCTAGCGAAACTTCATATCTCAATATTGTTCCCTTTTGATATCAACAGAAGTACGGGAGTCTTCCCAGTAAAAAGGTTATGGGACTATGGCTGCATGAATATCTAAGAAGGAAATTAAAATAAAAGAGAAATGGATACTACAATTGGCAAGGATATTTCTGAGAACAGGTAATATAGAGGAAGAGGTGGTAATTTAGCATAGTGTATCATAGGATAAAAAAAGAGCAATGATTTGAAATAAATTATTTTGGGCTAAGAAGGCTATCTTACTACAATCTTATTCTATTTTATATAATTTGCAGTACTTCCTACAGAAAGGATAGCATTTGCATATCTCCTAGTGGTGTCTTTGATATGACTGATTTATTTCATATATGGGTTTTATTTCCTTTCATTCTCTTCCCTGTCATTGCTATTCTTTCAATGGATTTGTCACATAAAATACAATAGAGGAAATCTAACTTGGTGTATGAAACTCCATATTCTTTGAAAGCTCAGAACTCCATTTTTTTTACAGAAGACAAGCTCTTTAATACCTGGGCTTTTAGCACATACCCAGTTTACACAGCATTAATTTACTGATACACATCATACATGGAAGCTTCCTTTCATAGTACAGATGGTCCTAAACAACCACACATAAATTTCACACTGAAGAACAGTGTTATTTTCCTCTAAATTTAATCCAGTGTGCAAAAGTGCTTTTACAATGCACAAAAAAACAACACAGTGAAATGAGAGGAGCATATTTGAGAACAGAATATTTTAACATCAGCCCCAGGAAAACACAATCCCAGACCAAATTTGGATGACACCTGGTTTTCATCTGAAAATTATTTACTGATCTGATTCTTATGAAACCTTAAGTTAAAAGAATCCAAAACCTGTGAAGCACCATTTGCAAGAAATTCCAGGTAATTTTTATGTATGTTTGAAGCCATAAGACTAGGTCGTGGTGGCCATATAGCTTAAAACTCTCTTCCTCTGAAAAAAAAGAAAAAAAAGAATCATCAAAATTGTGTCAGAACATGAGGAGAAACTTACTTCCTACAACATGTGGTTTCAAGATCTTAGTCCATCAAAGGGCACTAATCCCTCTCCCGAAGGCAGCTTTGCCTGAGAAGGCTCACAGGCTTTCAGAAGAAACACTCATTAGTGATGGAGTTTGATTCCTCATCAAGGCACTTTTTTTCCTCCCTTAATTGCTAGCGGACTTGTATAAATCCCATTTGAATCCACTGAATCTTTGAAAGACAGAGAATAGATAGAGAATAGCTTGACGAGTGTCAATATTACAAGATGTACCCAGTGTTACTAGTTCCTGGCTGATACAGCGTAAGTCAGCAGGCAAGGGTAAGGAGTGTTGTAATTAGGTGAATCAATTACATTTTCTGTTATGCTCCCCCTAATACAAATGCAACTTGTATCCTGGAGCTCCCATCCTCCTTAATTTGCAGAACATACCTGCAGAGATATTTACAGTTGGCCATGTGAGTCTTGCTCCCAGCAACACAACACAAGGGCAGGCATGGTGGATGGGCAGGATGCCTGGAGGAAAGCTGGCACAGGAGAGGCTCTCAGTGCTTTGGGCGTAAACAGCTAGGAGGAACTCAGATACTGTGGTGATAGGGATAATAAAAATTCCTGGATAAAGACGACTCTGGCCATTAAAGATAAAAATATTTACAAGTATTACTTTAGATTATTGCTTTAGGTTGTACTCAAGTGCTCTTCCTAGAACATCTCTACGGGCTAAAGAGATTTCCACCTCCACCTGCTTGTTGTTGCTTGCGTGAACACTCCCTAGCCATTTCCAGTAAAATGAGCTGGATTAAATAGTTTAAGTAATTCAGCTCATTCTGATGGATACAGGTCAAGGAGTGTTCACATAAGGGTATCTGCTAACAGCTATGTGGGGGGATAACCTCCGGCAGGATGCCAGCGATCAGTTGGGCATGGGTTGGGAGGGGTAGCCCACAGGTTAGAAGAGGACTTGGGTCCACAACTTCAAATGCTGTGACAATTACTTTTCCCAATTTTTCTGGAGAACAGTGCTGTCTTATTAGGTATTGCTGTATTGTAACTGTTGGAAATTGGGACATCTATAGTAGGCACGGGAGGTGAAAAAAGACCAGATTGTAGCACATCTGTTAAAGATCGCTGAAAGTGGATGGAACCACTTACACCAGACATCAAAACTTTCAAACTGAGGAAATATTTTAATTTTCTTGTTGTCTGTCTCCCAGAATTTAATTCTTCGTTCCACTAATGTCTCATGACCACTGTTATTTATTCTGGATATTCTGGTTGACTTTTTTTATTGAGTGAATGCACTGGTGTAAGGATTTTATCTATTCAAGAACCCTGTCTTTAAGTAACTTTGGTAAAGCGTCTTTATAACTGGCCCTTTGTAGTTTGAAAGCACCTAGAAAAGGACCCAGTGCTTAAAACAGGATGTTTGAAATCCCACCACGCACAAAATTACCCCATGTGTTCCCATGCAAAGAGAGAAAAAATACATGACCCTGATGGAGCAAACCACTTTGGTGTGCATCTAACTCTAAACGTGGATAATCCCATTGCGTGCCATAGATTTACTCTTGCAAGGATATGCTCATATGCCTGTTAAGACAGGATAGAATAATAAGCCATGCCTTCATACACTGAAGAGGATACCAGTACTGCAGTAAATATGTATAACCCATCCATCAGGGTGACTCACAGAAGACCCCACTATGAAGCAGCTCTTCAGCCTGTCTCAAAACTAAACCTAGACAGTCAAGGATTATTTATAATAGAAATACAGAATTTCTTTCCTTTTCTATGAAAGGTTTTGGGTTTTGTTGGAAAACTTCCATTCAACTGCTTGAGGCTTTGGTATGTTATACCTTCATTCTTCATGAGTTTGAAGAGCAGGACAGGGTCTACATATGAGTTTCCTATAGGGATACCTGGATTGTAAAGAAATGCTAAGCAAAGCTGCAGACAAAATAACGGGTTTAGTGCTGACTAAAGAGTTGAAAAAGTACATCTTCTACAAAAGGAACTTGAAATTTGGTAAGCTATTACTCTGTCCACCTTAGACTGTTTCCTTGTTGAATAGTCCAGATACTACAAGTGGTCCACTGGCAGGTTGGAAAACACAATATTCACAAAGACAGTTGCTGAAGAGGTACATGGTCTACTTCACCTTTTCACCATTGCTGGTGTTGGTGAGGATATACTGGGAAACTGGTATCTTGGCAGTACATAAAAAGTAGATAAACTCACATGTTTTGTTTCCCAGGCTGTGAAAAGTGGCTAAAATTTCTATTGCCCAAGTAAAAGTGGATAAACTGTCCACCTTCAAGTGCACAATTGCTTTTGGCAGGAACTCTGGAAAGTTTTAATGGAAAAAGGCTAGCATAGCTGCAAGATCAAGAGGTGAATGTCTATCTGTTCTTTCTGCAGATAACTGAAAACACATCCCCAAGATCACAGACTTGTCTTGAGTATTGTTATTACAGCTCGCTTAAGTGGAAAAGTAAAATAATGGCCATTAACATACATTGGCTATATACTGTAGGGAAACGGACTCCACATTTTGGGTTCCTGCCTCTTCAAAGTTAATATTCCACAAATGTGAGACAGTGACTTTCACCAGGAAGTGAAATCAGTTATAATCTTAAGATACAGTTAACCTTTTTTTAAAATAAGTTTCCACGGAAAAACATAGGATTTGAAAATGTTAAAAAATAAGAGAAAACAAGATTTTGGGGAGCAAACTACATGGAAGAAAATTCGTTTTAATGTAGTTAGTTAATTTAATTAGTGTTAATTACTCATAAAATCAGAAATTTAGAAACAGGGATGAATGGCTCTTCAAGGACCTACGGGTGATGACACTTCTCTCACTGGCTATTAAAATTGTAAGCAACCTTTTCATAGTTCCAGCTGGAGCACTAAAATATGGTTATGCTACAGATGAGGGTTTCTTTTGGCATGTTATAGCAGCATTGCAGAGAAAACACAAGTATCTTGCTTCCACTCAAAAAGTGCCATAATATCTGAGCTCTAGGAGTATTATTTTGAGCTGCACTTTTCACTTGGTTTTACAATGAAGGTTTCATCCAGCAGGAAGCTATAGTTCAATCATTAATCATGTGCATTTTAATCATCCTAATTTATTTGAATTTGCATATATGGGTAGTAATCAACAACAGAAAAATATCAGGAATGTAAATGATGTTTTGAAACATATTTTGGAAAAATATTTGGAGATTAAGCTATGGTACTCCTTATGCAGTCATATTTTGGAGAGGCCACCCAAACCTTTTGAGCCCTGCCTGTTGCTAATAGACAACCCGGTGGAGTATTTTGCTTTCAAGGCCCAGAACTTCTGCTTTTTTTCTCAGTGCTTTTATGCCATTAAAGTTCTTGCCCTTGACAGTCCTTGAGTGAACATAATCCAAGACACACCACACTTTCTGACAGCTTCTTTTAACAGGCATTCCAATACATTTTTCATACTTCATCCTTCATGCAGACTTAATCATCTTCCCCTGAAAGAGAAATGATACTACTCACCTACGGCATTTCTAAGTATACACTTCTTTGTTTAAATTCTCACTTTTTTAGATTGACAGTGAATTTCTAAGGAGGTAACTGAGTTCTAGTTATGTAAGTTTTCTGTTATTTTTTAGGAGGTTTGGTTTGGGTTTTTCTTAGGAGTTTTGCAGTAACATAACTTTTTGAAATTTTTAGGAATTTTTTTGCTTTTGTGGGAATTTTGCAGGCTATCTACTAGTTCTGCTTGGAGTTATAATGATAGAGTGTTACAAAAAGTACCCTAACAATGTATTTTAAAGCTACACAGAGTCAATCAATTCCATTTATAAAATGAGTCAATGCAATGTTTCATAAGGATTCAGCATCAGAAATGATGTTATAAGATTTGCCTGGTATCAGCTAAACTTTAGTTTTATTGTTGTGTTGGATGGAGCAGTACTCAGATGTGCAGCATTCATGTGCCACGTTGTTCTCACAGCACTACTGCCATGCAGGAATTTAAATATAGTTTCCTTACAGCGCTGACCCTTTAGGGCTTTGCACTGTTGTTCCAAGAGCACTTTGAACTATCAAAAGCTGTCACTGCCTGATAAAAGAAGTGATCCCTTGCTGCCTCCGCGGCTGCTCATTTCTGCTCCCGGGTTGTCTAACCACTGAGCTAGCACAGGTCTCTCTGGCCTTACGGTGAACTGGACTGGTGAAGCGCTCCAGGTAAAATTAACCTGTCCAAAAAGCTGTTTGGGAACAGCTCCAGTGAATTGGGTGGATTAAGTGAATAATCTCATTTGACTCACCCTATTAAGCGCAGTAGATATGGTCATTTCTAGAGGAGCTCTTGTAGGTCTGATAATTGAATCTTGACATTATGGAAGGGCTAATGCAAAATCACAGCTGTTGGCCCATTACAGGTGTGTGCACCAGGGTCATAATGGGAGGGAAGGGGATCAAGGGAGCCATCTTCTGAGCAAGTGCCCCTGGAAACACTGCTCACTGATGCAGAGGCACTCATAATGCTGATACCTGCATGATGCCACCAGCGTGCTCAATGAAGGACACTTGCCACACTGGTTCAACAAGGGTAACTTCCCTCACTTTTATTCAAGTGCTGTTAAGCTGCACAGGAGGAAGGAGGAGCTGGGCTTTGGCTTTTCTCTGTTCCAGTATAATCACTTGGAGTCCTGCAGCGATCCTCTGAGGAGTGGCGAGCCCGCTGCCTTCCACCCCGCCGGCGCACTAATGGCGATGTGCCACCAGGGCTGGTTCTGCCAGGGCAGGGCAGGGGCTTGGTTCACACACGCTCCTCAGACACATTTATTATGATGGCCCAACACATTCCTCCAGGGGTTCTGCCAGCACTAGTTCTTCCCTATGTTCAGCTAGACCTGTGGTTCAGGGAATAGGCAATAAGTGTAGTTAAAATTGCTTCTACTTATTTCCCGAGAACTGAGCTTCTCTTGCTTCCAGCAGCGTTCCCTACTAGAAGAGGTGCCAGCTGAAATTGCAGATGTCTTCCCTACGGCTGAAAACATAAAAGAAATCACTGTGTCTTGGTATTGTCTTTCTGCTCCTTAGGAAGATGAGAACTTTTCAGGGCTGGGAGACCACTGAGGCTAAGCCGTCTGGTATCCCAGTGCATGCATCCATATAAACTGGATCCCTCAGTCAGAGTTTTGTTTGTGTGTGCATGTGTTTGTCCTGTAAACCTGCCTGC
The DNA here is from genome assembly GCA_013401275.1 of Pandion haliaetus. Classification (NCBI taxonomy): domain Eukaryota; kingdom Metazoa; phylum Chordata; class Aves; order Accipitriformes; family Pandionidae; genus Pandion; species Pandion haliaetus. Next base: position 210,231 of record VYZV01045308.1, read on the forward strand.
CCTCTCACCCGTACTATTTTGAGGAAAGATTGCTGTTTTGCCTGAGTGCACTAGCTTTGGATGAAGTGGTCCTCCTGCTTGGTCATGGGCTGGACCTGTGTCCCAGACAACTCTTGCAGGGCATCTTCCTGTGGACAAACATGGCTTTGTGGTGTTGGAAGGAACCACAGCCCTTCCCATCACAGCCACACGGCGAGGCATGAGCATCCAGCTCTGAGCCCACAGCGTCCCTCTCCCATCTTCATAGCTTCATGTCCTGGCAAAGCAGGGCCTAGACAGACTTATTGCATCCACCGAGTTCAGAGGTAGTGACTAACATCTTGCTTCATATTGAATATGATTTCTTTCCACCAGTTTTGTAACTTGCTGCTGCTGTGAATTTCAGAAACCTGACTTTACTCCCCTGGAATAAATAATAAAAACAATCAGTCTCCATTAACATACAGCGATTCAACATCCTGACATTTATGAGCTCACGGTAGGAGTTTAATTAGTTAAGGATGATTCTGCATTCTTCACAAGGAACATTGGCTTTTTTGTTTACATTGTCCTAAATAGTCTCATATGTTGGAACACTTTAGAAAATACCAAGGAAATATGCTTCCCTCCCACTTTGAAAATATTCTCGCTCAGCATTTTTGTGTGTTGTTTTTATTATCTTTGCCTCCAGTAAAACCCCTAAGATAGGCATGATTTTCAAGGAGAAGGCTTCTGTACAAACAGCCTTCAGTGCATGTTAACAGATTTAACAAAAGATTAAAGAGAAGAACGAGATTAATAGGAGGAAGTATGAAAATAAAAAGTAAGGTTAAATCAATCCTGCCAATATTCTTAGGTCCAATTTTTTGTTTCCCTCACAAGAAAAGCGTATCTCCCAATGTGTTGCATCCTTCAGTTTTAAAAAGTATTCCAATGTAAAAAATTATCCTGTTCAATATAAAACATTGCTGCCTGTGAGATTCTGTTTTAAAAAGGGGGAGTGACAACAAGAAGTATCGCAGCTGAGATCAGCTCTGTAGGAGCAGGAGCAGGACAATAATCTCTGGTGACAGGAGAGAAAGAACAGGATAATGCAGCAAGAATTCAGATTCCAAGACTGCAGATTTGGGCCCAGGAGCCCTCTGAACCTGTTAGCATGATAGCACTGGAGCGAAGCGGGAGCAAGGACTGTGGTGGGATTCTTCCCAGAACCCAGATGGCCTTTCCAGATCCAGCCTGACAAACAAAACCTCTTCTCTTCCTGCTCCATGCAGCAGAGAGAAACTCTCCAGACAGATGCAGTGAAGCTGCTGAGCTCTGTTGGGTGGCATTTTTCATCTATGTGCCTTTGTAACATGTGTAACTCTTGCATGCAGCACCTGATTGATCTAGCATTTAATGGAAAGTGCTAGGCAGTGAAGTGCAGAATGCTATTGATTTTCAAGAAATTTAGGAAAAAAGGAAGAACCCTAAAAATTGGAAACACAACTTCCATTTTTTTAGCAGAGTCACAACTTCATCCATATTTGTGAGTCTACAGAAATCAGAGAAATAAGCAGCACCATATTCTAGCACAACAAGCCCACCTCCTGCCCACTGTGTCTCTTTATTCTCCCAAGAGAGATCATGAAGTTGATACTTGGAAAGAAGAAAGGCTGGCACAGAGGGGCCTTGGAGGAAGGCAAGGAACATGTAGTGTGCGTGAGGAGCACCTCTCAGGAGCATGGTGGAGTGCGTCTCAGCAAGATAAATGAGCACGCCCTGAGTGCCATGCTGGCAGGAGGGCTGCTACCATCCTGCTCGCTGCGTGAGCACATTTTAAGCTCGCTTAGACGTGTCTGAGCAGCTCTATAGTCAGTGCAACTGCACTGTTACTAGTGTTAAGCTGAGGCATATAGCCCCTTAGTTTTACAGGCCTGACATTTCGTTCTGATAGGAACCCCTGATACTACAGCCTCTGTGTGCACCTGAGACCTGGAGCCAGAAGGAGAGTGAGTGAGGAGCGTGACTTGGCAGCCTGGTAGCTACAGCACTTACCTGAGGAAGGGGTTTGGGGTTCTTTCTCTGTCCTCAAGATCGTTTGTGCTTTCATACTTTGAGCATCCAAAGTAAGCCATAGCCCATCGCAAGTGAGGGACCCAAGCTTCTGGGATCTGGCAACAAGACACCCTCAGGCCCGCTCCCCTCCAGGTACCATGGCTCCTGAGGTCCTGGAGCAGCAGCCCAGTTGCATTAGGAGGATCCTCCTACCTCCGTTCTCTGTTGCCTTGTGGTTATGAGGCTTGTCTAGGAGATACAAGATATGAATGTAAATTCTACTTGGCCAGGGGATGAAATTAGCTGTCTTGGACAATTAAGGTGAAAATGGTTTCAGGAGACAGATTACTTGATCTAACAGATGAACAGCACTGAGAGGCAGAAGATCACCTGGTTCCACTGCTGACTTGATGCCAAACCCCCCAGTCATTGGGCAGCCTGTGAACCTGTAAACTCACTAATCCATGAGCTGAGACACCCCAAATAACTCCCTGCTAGATTAATTAATTAAATTGTCTGGCAGACAGGTCTGAGAAGTGGAAGGGCTGGAAAGGACCATCATGCATCTGGGAGGAGGGTGAAGACCTTCCCTTTCAGCAACAGTGGGTCATTGGATTAGGCCCACAGCTAAGTCTCACATTTCTGAGGCATCTGGCAGCCACAGATGAGCCACCACTGGCATCTGGAAAACTTTCAGACTGGGCAGGAAGCTTAATGTGGAAATATTAAAGAAGATGCAGAAGCTTCATTTTTTGGGCCTTGCCAATTAAATTTTGCCTATGTCCCATTTTAGACATCAAAATATGCCTTATTTCTGCATTTGCCTTGTCTCAGCTTTGAGATGTTGATTCTTATGCTTCTGCTGCTAAATTAATGACTTCCCTAGTTCTTGTATAACTACTTTTTGATAAACTAAATAATTTGATCCCTTAAAGTCTCTTACTGCAAGGCATTTTCTCCAGTTCTTTTGAGGCTCTTTCTTGTGGTTTTTCCAATTCAGTATAATTTTCATCCTAAATCTGCTCAGGACAATTGTAAATTATTTTTTTGTTCATTAAAAATGCAGCAAAAAACCAGTGCATCCCTGGAGCAAATTGTTATTCTGCGACTGACAAGGCACTAGTCTGAATCAACAATGCTTTCCTGTTAAACATATGCAAAGTCTTCTTCTCGCCATACCCCAGTACATATGAGTAACCCAGAAGTAAAATAAGCAGTCTGGTAAAATCTTTGCTTCACAGAGAGGATCTGACAGAAGAAGGCACAAATGCATATGCAGTTCATATGCATAGTGATTTTCCAGGTGTTGCCTGGAAGCTGCTTTTAAATATATTTTTGGGAGAGGCATTACTTTTGACTATGGCAAATTTGTATAGTTAGACAAAGTGATACATATGCCTACAGGATTAATAGCTGTGTGGAAATTAGCATTTTACCTTTTATTGTTTATTCTTGAGAAGACCAAATTATTTTTCAAAAAGTCTTTTATTTAATAATTAAAATAATGCTATTAAAGAAAATGAAAAATGACACTATCATGACAGCATACAATTATCCGTTCAAGCTAGTGGCTCATGTATTTAGGTAAGAATGTCTATATTCAGATAAAAATTGAAAGCGTAGCACAAAGCCTTACAGCACAGACAGGATCCCATTTCCAGAATATGCTGACAGTGTCTTGGCATTCCAGGTGCAAACACCATAAAGTAAAATTGTTTGTTCTCATCCTTACGCATTAAGGAGATGGACAGGTTGCTTTTACTCTCTTCTTCACTGCTCCTTGGTATTTTCTTCCATTAAAAGCATTACGCAACATGGTCAAGTTGTTTCTCAGCCTTTCTTGCTATCTAAAAAACGTTGAGCTTTTTATTGTGCCCTCTTGGTATTTGGTGTTTCAAGATGATATGCTGAGGTTTACAAAAGACACATTGCATTGCCATTAGTAGAGCTGGAGGTGGCCACTTAGCTGCAACAGAATTTCCCAACTCCCCTGGGGTGGAGATGGTGACAGGAATTAGGTATAATACAGCTTTGAGCGAGCTTCGCCTCTGCAAAAAAACTCCAGGAGATCTGAACTGCGGGCTGACTTACTGATTGTGGCTGCGTATCTGTAATGAAATGAAACTTCACTGGGTCTGCTTATGCTTCCCTGCGTGCCAGCAGCACCTCTGTTCTTGTTCCGCTTAGCTTTACCTTACTGTCAAGTGTGACTTCCTTACACAGTGTACGTGTAATCTATATAACCTCTATGCTGATAAAAGCCAGAGATAAGTGCTCTCTCTGCAGCCTGCACATAACAGGCTGCAGCACTGCCTGCTGTGGCACTTCCCTAATGCCATTGCAACATCGTTTTGATTGTGAATGTAGACGGATCATTTTCTGTGTGTTATCCTCAACTCAGCTAAAATCCACACATATGTCCAAATCCACATCAAACCCTGCTTAGTTGTCTCCACACTACATCTTAGCTATGTTTTTGCCAGGTGAGAAAGACACACACTGGAATCTCTTTCACTTGGTTGGTTTTGGTATGGTATGAGACCTGATTTAGATTTGTACGTCTTGCAGTGGCCCACTAAATCAAGGCACTTTAAACTGGGATTGTTTATGTGCTGAAAAGCCAAACCAGACACTTTTAGATGGAAGACTTACTAACGGGCATAAATTAAGCTAGGCTGATCCCATCACCTGGTCCTGTGTTCATTATAGGTCTTTCCTAGACCTAGCCACATCTCATTCAGCCACACATCTGGCTACACACAGTGTGACCCTTATTTACATTATTTACAGCTAGCCACCCAAATGAGAAATTCTGGCTCTATCTCAGATATTCATCTGACCAGCAAGCCTCTAAAACCAGCTCTGCAAGCTAGCCAGCCATCTGGAACAAGCAAAGTTCATTTCCAAAGTGTAACAAGAGAGCAGCCTCCATGTATTGACTACAGAGCACTGGCTCACAGCCAATAACTTTTCTATGTAATGTATTGCAAAATATTGGCAGTTCTGTACTGAAATTTCCTTTTATTCTTTTTCTCTAAAGCCCTATTCAGCTACTTCCTTGGTTGGTGAGGATTTAGCCCACCTCTGTAGAACATTAGTTACATGCAATAAAATGCTTATCTTGGTTGCTTATCTGGTACTGCTTGTGTTTGTACAAGATGAGTCCACTAGTGATCTATACAACCGATTTACTGTCGGAAACAAATGTACAGAATTGAGTAATTAAAATATTGAATGATTCTACTGTTCAGCACTATCAGAAGGAGTAAAAGTGCAGCCAAGATTAATTTTGTTCAGTATTTCTCTTGGTACATTTGGGTTTTTTTCTGCAGAGACTTAGCACCAAATTGTCTGAAGTATTTATCTCTTGCCAATAACACTATCTGTTCAGACCTAGTAAAACATGTTCAAGCTTTTGCAACATGAGAACCATGTACTTTAAGAAGTCTAAATTAGGTTCTTTATGAAATCAGCATTGGTTATATAACCACCATGCAGTTTCATTAAATGTGGATTATTATGAAGAACATTCTTTTTGGAGAATTTTGCAGGCTCTGTTCCAAGCGTAGCAGAGAAAAATCTTTCAATCGTCTGACACACTGGAAGGAAGGAAATAGTTGTTGACTTTTCATACTTAAATGCAGTGCATTTCTGCCATGTTTCATTTGAATCTGTCTGTCTTCAGAGGATGTTAAAGAGGATACTTTGGGATATGTTTATCTGAATATCCCATAAATGCATTTCGGGGCAGCTTTTTAAAAGACTGGAACTCTCCAATACATCTGGTTATTTTATAGCTCTTTCTGTGCTTAAGTTTCTGGGTAATGTTTGTATAATCTGGTCTAGGGCCTGTTTGTTGCAGTCCCAAAGGCTGCTGAGCTCCAAGGTCACGTGTAAGCTCTGTGTACAAAACCAATAACATTTTCCTAGTAAATAATGTAGTAAGCTTTTTTATTCCAAATCACTCCCAGAAATTTTATAGGCTGACAAGTCACACCCCTAATATGCAGTGGCTTGTCTTCCCATTCTTTTCAAGCTTGTGCTTAGTGGGTTTCCATTATTTTTTATTTATTTATTTGCTTTTCTATGGCTAGGTGCCTTATGGCATTTTCCTGAGACAGTTGCTGCTGTTTTTATGATGCGTTGAAGCAGCAAAGTATCTCTCCCATCCTACCCTCCACTATCTTTCTTCCCTTTTCTCACTGTGGAGCAGGCAAGTGCTTATCTGGCTCCAGTGCTTGGGGGCTGGATGGATTCACTCACTAGACTGTGTAGGCTAATGTAGAAAAGTTTGTTAGATAAAGTAGGCAACGCAAAACTGGAATCCACTGAAAAAAACAGGCTGGTCTTGCCTCCCCCAGCTCAGACCAATTCAGCATGTGGTATTTTTTGTGGAAATTAAATTTTAAAAAGCTATTTATTTTAAATATACAAGATAAAAAAGGATCAGCAAATAATTTCTGGAAGTAAACAATATGATATTGCAGTACCAAACTTCCTGCCCCTGCTTTGCAATGCATTTGTAAAACAATAGCCTTGGATATTTATGGTCCATGGGCACTAACAGCCTTTATAAAAAGATGTTTACAGTGGATACAAAGAGCAGGGTTATTGGGCTGCTTGGTGTATAAGCTGTGCATCACCAAGGTGTTTTGCTTTTGCTACTAAAAGAATTCCCAACTGATGGAGAATGCCATTTTGGTTAGGACTTTCACTTCTGCCAAGGTCCAGCTTCACAGCAATTGCAAGTTTTTAATAACGACTTTTCTGCCCTTAAGAGCCATCCTCTGCACCACAATGCAATGGCAGGAGTGTTGCCATGGGCTGTTTGAAGGATTCCCAGCAGACTTGGTTCTGTAGGTCAAGATGTGGCTATCATAAATCCAGGTATGTCACAACAAGGATGGGAGAGAACAAGGGTAGCAATGGTTTACATCATTATGACATCATAATGTCACCGAAGAGCTCACTGAGCTCAGCTCAACATACAGAAGGGGAAAGGGAGAAGGGAGAGGGAAAACATCCAAGGAAAAGAGGAGCTGCAACCTGAATTATAACAGGTCACAGATTGTCCACAGGCACAAAATAACAGTATCAGAAGTACTGCATTTACTAGCTATTCATTATATAAACCTTCTTTTCATGAGTAACTGACATTTCATGGGTACAGTAATGCTCAAGTAAAAGCATCTAGTCTGAACAAACTTTAGGTGCCATTTCACAGCAAACAGCTACAACTATTTTTATTGTGTTGTATCAATACTATGACCCTCAAGGAATGGCAGCAGCAAGATACCAGTTCCAGAAATATATAAGGCCCACATAAGTCATACCAAATTTTAGCATATACCAACATGTCTGGTATATTTATGCAGTTCACAGTGGTGTTTTTCAAAATGTAAGCTTTTAGTTGGGACAGGAAGAGGGCAGAGTAAATCTCTAATGATTATTTTAAAAGTATCTCAAATAAACTGGTATAATCCAGTGTAGGGCAACCACTCTGCCCCTCAGAAATGTGTTATCTCTACAGATATCTGCTGATGAACCTAAAGGATCAGATTTTTTAAAAAGTAAGATGGTAAGGATGAACAAAAAAGTATGTTTATTATAACAAGTTATAAGAAATGGAAAACATGTGAGATGCTATTACAACTACTAGATCGTCAGTGTGACACAAATAGCTCTAAACCAAGAAAAAAATCCTACACGTGCCCTGTATATATTCTTGCTATGTAATGTTGTAGTCACTCTTAATTATATTAACCTGAAAACAGGCTATCTTGTAACAGCCTGTATTCTGTGATGCGAAGGGAGATCTGCCATGGACTGAGCATAACATATGACCTTAATTTTATACTCCTTATGTTGAATGAGAACACAGCCCAGTCTTCTCCAGAAAGCGAGTTTGCAAGAGATGTCATTTAGAAATGGATGGAGAGATAGCAAGGAAACAGAGGAGCTCATAACTGCTTATAGGAAAGACTTTTTACATTACTTTAGCGATATAAAGGGTCTTTAAGCAGTTCAAATGGCAATGAAAGGCGGTCTGGAAGCTGGAATAAGTTATGGTGCAAAAAACTCTTCCTGTAAATGACAATTAAGACCCATGTGTTTTCAACAGTGCTGAATTAGTGCTTCCAGGACTTCCATAGGGTATGACACTGCCATATTGTGTAAGAACATGGTTTGAAATGAAAGAACAAATGAAAACTTCAGAGATGAGGGGATACCCCTAACAGAAACATGTTAAAGAGCAAAAAGTGGAGGGGTCAGCCAGTGTTCGGAGAACAAAGTGAGACATTTGTCATGTGTGGGAGGAAAAGAGAGGGACACTGTCCTGCTCATACAGTGCATTTGCACAGTAACCCCAACTTTCTCATGTTTGATCCTTTCTCCCTGTGCAGATTTAAATCTGTGGCAAGGTTGGTAACAAACACATCTCTTATTCAGCCATGCAGAACATTTCTGTCATATAGCATTACAGTGACCCAAATTCAGCATAAAACAGGGAAATCAAAGCAAAGGATGATCAACTCCATTCTAAACCTCTTTGTCTATATGAAAACCAGGATGCAGCTCAACCCCCCACAACCTTATCCTACCCTCGAGGCCACTTGAGTGGCAAACAAGTTTTTAGTTTTCACTCAAACTGCTGTTTTCCTATGGGTACAAAAGGAGGCCCAAGAGCTTGAACTTTTCTGGAAGTGAAAAGCTATTATTGACTGAGAAACCACACTCTACCCAAAGGGGACCTATACTATCCCCAAATTCTCTGTGTATGTGGGTGAGCATTTCCACCCGTCTCTCCGATATATGTGCACAAATGCCCAAGATTTAGAAGTACGGAAGTTAAAGCTTGTGTCTCAAGCAGATGTTTGAGACTCCCATTGTTGTTTGAGACTCTACTGATGTTTGAGACTCCTGTTTCAAGTATTCACAATTTGCACTGTGTTAGGACAAGTGGTCTTTCAGAGCTTTCATGATGAAATAATAATTTGACATTTTATCTATCCAGTATGCCATTGCATGCAGACTTCTAATACTTAAACCAAGGCCTTGCAAAGTCTTAGAACTGGTTTATTTGCCTCTTGGTCTATATTCCCTCTTTGAATGCTTACAATAAATTTTGTGAAGGGTGGTGGAGGTTATAGTCAGGCCTGTGACATCATCACATGTTCTTTGCTGGGTACACAATGTGATATGTACTGTTTGCTGATGGGGGTAAGACTTGGCAGAATGATTGCTCTTTCAGGCTGCCGAATCTCTGATGTGCTTTCAGTTTCTGCAGGGCTAGATTACTTTGGGGGATATTGCTGCTGAAAATTGAGCATCTGATCTTGCAAAGTGAAGGTATACCACCAAGGAGATCATAGAATCAGAATGGTTGGGTTGGAAGGGACCTTAAAGATCATCTAGTTCCAATCCCCCTGCCATGGGCAGGGACACCTTCCACCAGACCAGGTTGCTTAAAGCCCCATCCAACCTGGCCTTGAACACTTCCAGGGATGGGGCATCCACAACTTCTCTGGGAAATCTCTTCCAGTGCCTCACCACCCTCACAGTAAAGACTTGCTCATCTAAATCTACCCTCTTTCAGTTTAAAACCATTAACCCTCATCCTATCACTACACTCCCTAATAAAGAGTCCCTCCCCACCTTTCTTGTAGGCCCCATTTAGGTACTGGAAGGCTGCTGTAAGGTCTCCCAGGAGCCTCCTCTTCTCCAGGCTGAACAGCCCCAACTCCCTCAGCCTGGAGATGCTGAAACCTAATGACTTTTGTGGCAGTCAAAGGCATAGTTTGCATTTTTTGCAGCTTTGTATTAAAATTACTATAGTAGTAACATATTAGTTAGGTTAGTTCTCTTCTTTTTCTTAATTTGTTTAATACTACAGACTTCCTAAGACAAGACAAGGCTCAGTTTAAAGGGGTTTCAAGCATTTTTGTCTTGGGGAATCTCAATGTTTTCCACTGAGAGTGCGGAGCCTTCTGTAGGGAACATACGTGCCTGTTGACAATAGTGTGGGTACAGTATCACATTAGTTACATCTAACCTTCAGTAACTACAGACTTTCTTAAAACAGTCTAACCTCCTCCCATCTTTCTTTCTCCCTTGCTGCACTTCCTACTGTTTTTTTTGAGTTGGATCTAGGGGTCATTTCCATCAGAAAGTGAATTTTCTTTCCAGTTGGGAAGGTGAGCTGAACTGACCCAATTGCTTGTCTGCTCCTGGCACCAGAAAGGCAGTGGAGCTCATGGCTGGGACAGTCAGGCAGGGTGATGGAGTGATTGCCTTGGAATTGTATTGGTTTGGTGTAATATGAGACGCTCTCACAGCTGTCCTTTCCAAATTCTTTATAAGTAGTCCCTTGATCCTCAGGGATCTGTAAACCACAGAGGAAAACCAGTGCTTAACTAATCGGATTATCAGCTAGCACACTTGCATGTAATATATATCTAAACACGGCTTAATTTGGCATATTAATTACAGCCTGCACTGAAAGAATATGCATAAGTCTTTAATTACACATAAGGGTGTTAGATCTTCAAATTTGTGGCTGGCACTCTTGTTCCAAGGGTTTAAGATGCTGGTAATTGCTTGTGATAACCATTTTACTCTGTAAATTGGTTTTGGCCATGTAGTGGCAAAGTACTGGCTGCTCTGAGTTATGTTGCCAAATGCCACCCAGACTGAACTCAAAACAGACTAGAATTTTGTAAATTTGATATTTTTTCATAAAGCTTCAACATTGTCCCAGTTGTTTGTTGACTTACATATCTGATTGACTGTGAGTGAACTCAGGCTTAAGGGGTCTTTTTTACTCTAAATTGTCTTTATTATAACTTCATGTTGTACAACCTATATGTCGTGGTTTAACTCCAGCTGGCAATTAAGCACCACACAGCCGCTTGCTCACTCTCTACCCTCAGTGGGATGGGGAAGAGAATCAGGAAAAAAAAGTAAAACTCATGGGTTGAAATAAAGACAGTTTAATAGGATAGAAAAAGAAGGGATAATAATAATAATAAATAATGAATAATAATAACAATAATAGAATATACAAAACAAGTGATGCATAACACAATTGCTCACCACCCGCTGACTGATGCCCAGCCAATCCCCGAGCTGTGGTACCCCTCTGCCAACTCTCCCCAGTTTGTATACTGGGCATGATGTAATATGGTATGGAATACTCCTTTAGATCATTTGGGTCAGCTGTCCTGTCTGTGCCCCCTCCCAGTTTCTTGTGCACCCCCAGCCCCCACTGGCAGGGCAGTATGAGAAGCTGAAAAGTCCTTGACTTAGTGTAAACACTGCGTAGCAGCAGCTAAAACATCAGTGTGTTATCAACATTATTCTCATCCTAAATCCAAAACACAGCACTATACCAGTTACTAAAATGAAAATTAACTTTATTCCGGCTGAAACCAGGACACTATAGTGTGAATCCCTTTATGTTCTGGGCTTAATCAGCAAGGGACTGTGCACAGAAAATACCAGTGTGCATAGAAAATAAATACTGTATGTCACATGACTGGCTTCTTATCAAAACAGCATTGATGTATTTACAGCACTGATGTATTTACTAATCCCATTTGTAACCCCATTATCTGTGAATGGATGCTAATACAATTATGACACATGAAATTGCATTCTTTTCAGAATAAAGAGTGACAGTTTTGGGGGAATCTCTGAAATGGTTCCTTTGCTAGTTCCTGAACTAATTTGTCACATGGAGAGCTTGCACATTTAGCAAAGCTGAAAAGACGGGTAGGGATGGAGAGATCTTTTTATAATTCAGTTTTCAGTGATCCCACTTTAAAGTTCCTTAGGTAAATCCTTAGAAGCTATTCAAAGAATATTATTTGGAGGGTGAGAAAGTAAAAAATTCCCCTTGGCATAAAATAATTCAAAGAAGATTAAATCTTACCTCTCAGCCTTTCTGAAGACTTTTTGTGGCAGTTTGTTTTATTAATTTGAAGAAAAAAATTTAAATACCCTTAAAACGACTTAGAACTTCCTTGCAGTGAAATTCTGATACAGATCCAATGAGAAGCACACACATACACAGAGCACAGAGACAATTGCAAGCCTGGCTAAGATTGTGCCTGGCGTCTGAAACCCTTGTCAAGATGCATATTCTAAAATGAAACCAGTGAACCTCATGGTAAAGGAAGAGTGCCTACATAATTGCATTTTTTACATAGCTTTTCACAAAAGCTTTGCAGGAGGGACTTTTGTAGCAGGTTTCTTCACAAAAGAAGGGCATTCTGAACTATATCTGATGCATTGATGATAGCTTCTCTATGGAGATTATTCAATTCTGTAAGTTTGTTCATGGAATTAGTAGAGAGTATCTGTACTAATACAATGAAATTTAGCCCTCAGTTGTTTCTAGTTAAAAAAAGACTACTTTTTGCTTCCAAATTTGTGAATGTCATTTCAGTAGTATGTTGGATGAATTCACTACTAATTCATTAAACTAATAAAAAAAAGAATTATGACTCTTATAATCAGTAATAAATTTGATTAAAACCTGATGTCACACAGTGTGCAAGTCTAGGAAAAATTGCAATGCTCGCAGAATATCAGTCTAGTTTTTATGGCTGCCTGCAATTGTCCAACCTTCATCAATTTAATACAATCATCAATTTAGTCCACCTAGAATATTATAAACATTTCACTGTTTACTGCTGTACTTCACTGTACTGCTCCAACATGCAACAAACTTCTCTCAGCTGAGGAAAATCCTATAGTAAATGTCACACAAATGACGTGAAGGCTTCTGGCTGATATCTAATACCTAGACAATTTGAAAGTCCTGGTGAAAAGAAAGAAAGAATGTCCAATTTAAGTTACATAGCTAAATATCTGACGTAAAAACTGCCTAAACACAAAAATATTAACAAGTAAGTCTTATTAATTAATGCAAACACATTTCTTGAGACATCTGCCCAGCAACTATACATAGAAGCTCTTCTCTCAGCCTTGCTCTGGCCCAGCCTTGCCCCATTCCTAGCCTGCTTTACTGATACAGACCTCTGCCTTTTCTGCCCATCAGTAACCTGGCCACAGGTGCTGTTCCTCTGCCCCATTATCTGTTACACATCCTGCTCCCAGCACAGTACGTCATCTGTGCTGATCCTGCACCACCATAAATATGTTTTTCCCCCTTTTTTGAATTCAGTAGTAAACGAACAAATGTGCTGTGTCTATCTTTGCTACAGGTGGGATTTTCAAAGCTGTTTAGTTTTACCTTCCATTGAAGTTAATGGCAGTATTACTCTTCTAATCAATTTAAATAAACCAGACCATCATGGATTACCCTCAGAAATCTGACTGTGCTGTTATTTGAAGGAAACATGCTTAATTAGTAACAAGAGCTAGAAAGAACCCTAAGCGGACTGATTCTTCATTGCTGCCCTCTCCAATTTTTACTTTAATATTTGGCAGTAAAGAAACGCAAGTACTGTTAGGACTGTAAAGTGGTCATACTGCCTGCTTAACACTTGACAGCAATATACTCCTAAAGAAATCTCTCTGATGGCATCCTAGCAGCAGTGAGCTCCTGTAGTTCTCAGGTAGACTTCGATGAGGCCAGGGGTGGCACGCTCAGCAGAATAAAATGTGTTTCTATCAATGGTCATAGAAATTTTTCTGCCAATTCAAAATCTACAGAGAACTGATGTTTTCTCTGAGGCAAGAAACAATTAGTTTCAACCTTGTCATAAATACAGCACCTTTTCAAAAAGCAGGAGAGCTTAGACTGACAAGCCTACAAGTTCTACTTTTACCACTAAGCCTTTTATCAGTAATATGTGGTCATTTTAAAGTAGTTGACTTCACACTGTAAACCACCCTGTATTGGTATCCTTTGTACTTCCTGCCAGAAGGGAAACAAAGAGGCCCCAGTTGAACCACAGGTTTTAAAAAGAAGCGATGCAAATTAGCCTGTGCTGCAGTACCACAATTAAATGGTTTCCAGTATCTGGTGTGGCTTCTGAGCACTTAAAATTAATGTGAATGCATCTGTCCTACACTGTCTGTGTAACACAGATACTCCCACAGTCCCTGGAATTTCTGGGAAGCTTTTCTCCTGTAGGGATTATCTGAACGTGAGTATTTCTATAGAATCAGGAAGGCTGGAAGAGACCTCTGGGACATCTGGAGGTCTCTAGTCCAACCTCCTGCTCAAAGCATGTCCAGTGAGAGCTGGTTGCTCAGGGTCTTGTCCTAACAACTTTTGAATGTCTTTGAAGATGGAGGTTCTGCCACCTCTCTGTGCAACCCAAGTCCTCATGGTAAAAAACATTTTCTCCCTATGGAGTCAGAATTTCTTATGTTACACCTTGTATGCATTGCTTCTTGTCCTTCTACTGTGCACCTTTGAGAAGAATCTGGCTCTGTCTTCTCTGCAGTCTCCCATTAGGTATTTGAAGACAGCGCTAAGTATTTTTACTGTACCACCCAGAATAGAAACAGCACCTTCTTTTTTCAACCTCGAGAACCTTAAACATCCAGCCTGGGGTTGGAGGAGTCATCAGGAGGGGAGGTCCAAGTCAGCCTGAAGGTATTCAAACCCACAGCTCAACATCCTAGGACATGGCCTGAGATCAGATGGGAATGGGAATTACTCTTCAGAACTTCTGCCCAGTGTTGAAGCCATGGTGCAGAAAAGACTGAAGTTTTCAGAAACCCAGAGAAAGGGAAGAAACAGTGGGGATCCTGGCTCTGTGACACTTTTCCATTCTGGTTTTTTGCAGCAGGAACAGATTATGTATTTTGCATGGAAAAATCATTGCGTAAAATGTATTAGTGGCACTGGGAGCAGAGACTTGCAAGCCGTAGGGTCGCTAAGATGTACAGTCAAGCTCCTCCTTCTTGCTCTCTCTCTGTGGCCCCATGAATCTTTTCATCACTTCAGCTCTGTGCAGTGGCCCTGCTAGGGACAAAGGTAGCTAACCACCATAAGGATTAGTTGGCTAAGTGTTTGCAAAAATGCTTTGAATAGAAAAGGAGGTCTAGTTAATGTTTTACACAGTGCTGTGTAATGGAAATGTGTTATTAATCATGTTTATCATGAGACGGATGAAACAGTAAACTGGAAGGATTGTTGCTGTGCTAGGCACTGTACAAACTGAGAATGGAAGACAGCCCTGCTCAGCCTCATAGGTTTAGAAAAGGAATAGACATTAAAGATAGGACTTATCTGGCCAAAGGCAGATAGATGTCTGCTAGACATCATAAAAATGAATTTCCTCCTAGAAATGTCTTTTTCTCACTAGTGACAGGGGACCGCAGACATTGACATCTGAAATGAAGCTCACACCATGAGAAAGAGAGAGAGTACTAAAGGGTAGAGCTCACAATGAGTTTGCAGCAAAAACCATCCATGTCACCTTACTTAGGAGGGATGAAACAGCTAGAGAGGTAAGTGAAAGAAGGAATAACATGGAGGGAGCCAGTACAGAGGAGAGAGAGGCTCTAGGAGGTGTAAAGAGAGGGAGGCTGTGATGGTGGCATGAGAGAGGAGAGGCAGAAAGGGACTAGATGGTCAATGAAAGATGTACAGAGCTCCCCGGGTGTCTGAAGATTTCTGCTTTGGGATCTTTGGAGGCTGTCCCTCCTTCCTTTGAGCTTTGAAGGCAAAGCTTCCCAGCAGGGTGTGAGCTTGGCTGGAGGGCATCACCCCAGCTCCCAGTGCCCCTCTCCCTGCATAGTTCTTGGCCATGTGGTGGTATCTTTGGCTGGGTCCATTCCTTTTCCCTGTTGCCTTGGCGGGTCCCATAGCTGCCTCTGCCAGCTGCTACATTATGCTTCTGTTTAGCACCTATGACTCCACCAGATAGCTGTTTTTTCCTTCCACTGTGTTTTGATAATAGCCTGCCTTCTCTGATAAAAGGACAGGGAGACATCTCTTCAGGTTTACATGTTGCTCCCCACATTTAGGTGCTGTAGTGCTAGCAGCATGTGGGATTTCTCCCCTTACATCTTTTGTATCTGCAGCCAGGTAGACTTCAGACAGGGATATCTAGTTCACCCAGTACTGAGGTATCATTATATGACTCCTTGTTCAATGCACACATGACTTAAGGTGATAGGATGTTTTGCTTCAAGAGAAAATAGCAATTTCTTTGAGCTGCCTGGAGGTACACACCATTTCCAAACTAACATTTATATCTTACCCAAGGAGGGAATTTAAAAACACATGTCAATACGGTGCATTTTAAATGAATCCCTGTGAAAGAAACATTTGAAATGCAGAGCTCAGTACTTAACCTCTGATATGTCAGACTCACGATGCCTCAATAAACCAGAAAACTGTTCTAAAGACACAAGGTAAGAAGCTGGTGGTCGACCCTGAATAAATATAGTTGGTAGGCAAGGAGTAGAGGAGTAAATGGCTGTGCCACAGATGTAATGGGGCATCACCGCCCAATCTTCCATCACTGCAGATGTGGAGAACTGAGGTTCACCAGGGCTGAAATAGTCCCTGGTTAGACCTGGATCAGGAGAGCATCATGGTTGCTGTAGAGCTCCTTGGCCCCCTGAGCTCTTCAAATATCCCAGGGGTAAATCTAGCACAGCTGTGTATCATACAGAGTCCATATCATTTAGATTCCTAGAGTCCCAAAGAGAGATCTGGGCTGCCTGTTCTGCACTGTGTAATCCCTAGGGGATCTCTCCAGGGTCTCAGAAAAGATTGTAAGTGCATAAAGTTAGCCTGGAGAACTCAGACTGAATGTAGATATTGTCTCAAAAGAACAAATTCAACTTTTCCTATGGCCAAATGTGCACTTAGTGTGGTTTTTTTAGAACAGTGGGTTTGACACTGCTAGATTTCATGTTTTTCCTCCAAGCCTTTGACAGTTCACTGTAAGCTTTCAAGTCTGCTTCACATAACCATGAGATGACTCAATAAATGTCAGCTAATTTCAGAATTATAGGTTCACTTAAGGGCCTCAAGAGCTAGAGTCTAGCACAAACATTAGCAGTCCATCAGAGACTCTCACAGCAGGGTATTTAACACTTTGTCCTCAATTTTTGTGCCATGGTATGTGTTCTTCACAGATGACCAGGCTGTACTTGCTCTTTGCACTGGTGTACAGGGAGGTGGGTTTCCCTTCCACATCTGTATTATCCACCTTCTGCTCAAGCGTGCACCTTGTGGAGTTGCAGTCCTGGTCTCTTGGTATGCTCTTCATCAGCCAGATTGCATAACACATTTTACCATCACACTTTTTCTATTGTGCCTTTTATTGTGGACTTACAGGACTATAAACCACATTAGAAGATTTGCTGAATCTAATGTGCTAAGTGTAAGGCTCACGTAATTGTGGCTGGTTTCCTACTCTGCTGTATCCATGCATTTGTAGCTCCACTGCAGCCTTTCCTGTCCTGTGGTCCTGCATACCAGATGCAGATGATCTGTGGTCCAGCAACCTGCTGCCTCTTGCCTAACAGGCACCGAGCAGCAGAGAGACTGCCGAGCTCTGCCCACTTTGGGATCTGCTCCTGAGTAGCGTGCTGTGGTTAATGGACTGCAGCTCGGAGACACAATCTGCAGGCTCCATGCTGCTGTGTGACCAGTCTCCCATGCTCCCACCTTCACAGCTTTAGCCGGGACCTAACACTGATGTGTTCTGGCTCTCTTAGGACATATGGTTTTTTTTTTCCACTCACTTGAGAAACAGAAAAAGACAAATAACATTGTTGAGGCTGAGCAACAGTAAGATACAAGTTTTAGAAGATTTATTTGCCATTTTGTTTTCCTTTGTAATTATAGTAATTGCATTGTCCATGTCACACTGCCATCTCAGAGAGAGTTCAGACCACCGGAACTGCTGAGCTGTCTGCATTTGAAATACTGCTGCTTGTGGAACAAACCATCTCCTGGAACAAACTTCCAACGATATTGCTATTTATGCATGGTCCATAAAGGGAAGATGTTTGCAGGATGCTAATCTCTTCTCCCTCCCAGCTTGTTCTGAGCAGAGCTGGAGTACAGGGGTGCAAAGCGCTTGTTATTGTCTATTACCTAATGCTAAGCATGCAAGTGGGGAATCCGTTCCTCTGTAATCAAGACCAGATGAAAAGCTCCCCGACCAGCAGATGTCTGAAGAAACAGTTTGTTCTCATTCCACACTGTACATTGCAGGTGGCTGTAATGATTTGCCCGGAAGCTTACTGCTGTGCCGTGTATAATCAGGTAACTTCACTGAACTCGAATTAGACATTTAGAATATCATCCACCCCGAGCAGAGGCAAGAAGATCTTTATTACTTTTAATAGCTGTGTTAGTATGTCTAACCAAAATATCTTTAATTGATTACTTAATTTAAGTCATCTTCAATTCAGAGTAAGAAAGCCAGCTCTCCATATGTTAGCTTTCTACAGTCCCTGTAGGACTTTGATGTTGTGTTTCTTTGTAACCACTTTCCCTCTGGAAATGTGGCATGTAACATAAAGTTTTTTAAGAGGAAGAAGATATATTTGTGTTTCCTCATATACCTTCATATCTCACAGATGCAGCAGTTCCAGACTGAAGTGGTTACGGGGAGCCAAAGTGGTTATGGAGGGTCACAAACAGCAGCGGTACATTATGATTAGGTGTCAATATTATGTCATATCATGATTTGCCAGTAGATGGGAAGAATGCAAGTATATTTGGCTTTTGGCTACTGAGGAGACATGCTTGGCATCTATCCAGGCCCTGGAAGGGCTGTTCCTCATGTGATTGCTTTCTGTGTGGTTTGACATGATGCTGGTCTGCTCAGCTGGGGCTCTCAGTCCCCTCCTGCGGCTCCTGGTTCACTTCTAGGGCCAGAGTGCAGCTTGCTCTGCCTGAGACGTTGCAGCTGGTCCCCAAAATTTGCAGCTCCAGGGGCCGAGAATCAGACAGAATGTATTACAGAGTCTGTGTGCCCTTTCCTCAGGATTTCCTACATCAGTGGGAGTAATAAGACCATAAAATCTAAAACAATCCACAAAGAGCTGGATAATTAAAATAATCCAGTGCTACAGGACTTGCTGGCTCGAGCTGCTGCTCTGAGTAAAGCCAGCACTCTGAGCAACAACCCTTTTCATACCTTTGCCTGGCTCCAGGGCAAAGGAAAAGACAAGGAAATGCCTTTCAGTCATTCCCTTTAATTTTTTTTCAACTGCTGCTGGATTTTGGATGGGTTTCCTGGGGCATTTGCTTGAGATAACACACGATGAGCATCATCACGTCCCTGTAGTATGCAATGAACAATTGCACTTCAGTAGAGGAGGTGGAAGTGTCATTGGTGACTGCAGAAAGATGTTCACTCATCAGAGTGACAGGCCAGTAACTGTATCAACATGTCATCTCAGCATCACTGAGGTGGCCTTTCCAAGCCTGGCTGCCACTCCTGGGCAGCAGGGGTGTACTTGAGCTGCCATTACTGGTATTACCTTTGCTTTCTAGATAAGATAAACAGAGAATTTGACTCTCTGGCACAATTAAGTCTGATACTTCTCACAAGTGCTAAATTCATTCATTATTTATTGTTGTGGCTTATTATTTGTGAAGAGCTGGCTTTGTGTTCAGCATTTTAATGAATTCTAACTCCTGTCTCCATTGAGTCATTCACAAATATGACAAAATGAAAAGCAAGTTTTTTTGTCAGTGATTAAAAGGTGCTGTGAAGCAAAGATGAAAGGACTGCTGTCATGCACCATTTCCATTTAAAACATACAGTGTTTGGATTTATAATGTGATGCCAAAGAAGCATTTCCATTAGTATACATAATCATTTGGGGGCAGTACCGACTATGCTAATTGGTAAGAAAGACCCCGTGAGGCAGTCATAGGTGATTTGGAAGTTTCTGATCACCTGATTATCTCAGGGCAGGCAGACAAATTTTGAGGGGAAAATACCATGTAAACCATTTCTCAAGTTGTCAGTAGGGGTCTGTTTCCCATTTATCCTACCCTCTAATTTCCACTTCTTGATTCTTAGAGATTGGCATTCTGGAAATACAGGTCAATGAGGAGTGCAGAATCTAGGGACATAAGACCAACCTGATTCTGCAAGATGGTTACCTGTGACATTGCTTGTACCTTTCCAATGAATCTGTTAGTGACAAAAGGCTTTCCTGTGAATGCAGCATCAGTGACATCAGTATCACTCACTTTCCTCAGCAGCCATGTTGCATCTTCTGCTTTTCTTGGCTTGTTACATCTCTATCTTTGCCATTTTCTGAAAGTATGACAATTTTGCCCAACAAAGTAACTGTCGTTGTTTAACTCCAGCCAGCAACTAAGCACTACACAGCCCAGTGGGATGGGGGAGAGAATCAGGAAAAGAAGTAAAACTCGTGGGTTGAGATAAGTTTAATAGGACAGAAAGGAAGAAACTAGTAATGATGATGATGACAACACTAATAAAATGACAACAGTAATAATAAAAGGATTGGCATATACAAGTGATGCACAATGCAATTGCTCACCACCCGCCGATTGATGCCCAGTTAGTCCCTGAGCAGTGATTCCCCCCAGCCCCACTCCCCCAGTTTACATACTAGACGTGACGTCACATGATATGGAATACCCCTTTGGCCACTTTGGGTCAGCTGCCCTGACTGTGTCCCCTCCCAACTCCTTGTGCCCCCTCCAGCCTTCTTGCTGGCTGGGCATGAGAAGCTGAAAACTCCTTGACTTTAGACTAAACATGACTTAGCAACAACTGAAAACATCAGTGTGTTATCAAAATTCTTCTCATACCAAACTCAAAACATAGCACTATACCAGCCACCAGGAAGACAATTAACTCTATCCCGGCTGAAACGAGGACAGTAGCATAACTAGATGAAGAGAGAAGATGCTGTAGTGGTACATGTGCTTCAGCTCTATTCATGTCTTATGGACTAGAAAATAATATGGAAATTGCCAATGAGGCACTAATCTACACTTATTTTACTAATGCTGAGACTAGTTTCTGCCTAGCTCCAGACTCTGGAGAAGGTGGCAAGGTGACAGGCTTGGACCATCTCCCAGGTGGTTTCCAGCTCAAAGCCCTCTTTGGAGTCAGTCATTGTCTTTTAGCACATCACCATCTAGATGCAGGTTTTGCATCTTTAATCCCTGTAAGCATAATTAGGCAGGCCTGGATTTACCAGAAGTGCTGAAGAAATGTTAATCCTCACGCACTTGCCCCTGCTCCTTCTAAGCCCTGTGCGGAGGGCATGAGTGACACCTAGGCGGGAACGGGTGGGATCTGAGAGTTCATGAGGAAGCCCAAAGCCTCCCCTCATGAGCAGCTCTTCTACCTCCAGGACCATAGCACAAACTAGAAACAACAGACCCAAGGACGAGTGAGTGAGGTGTTTCTCCTGGCAACTCTATGCTGGGAGTGGCTCAGTGCCCTGTGGTTTAGGATTTTGCTGGATTGCAAAGGAAAACGGGATTTAGTTAACGCAGTCCCTGTCACGTCCAGGTCTTGAACATGCTTTGTCCCCATCGTAGTATCTAGCAGGTTCAGGGCTGCACCTTATGCTCCTCATTGACCTAGCTGCTTTTCCTTTGTCTTCAGTAGATTTTTAGGTACTGCCTCATTAAACCTTAAAAGACCTATAGCCTCCTTTCACTGACCCAGGCTTGCCCTCATTTGCCCAGGGGCCCTTTCCCAGAGTTTGAGGAAGGCAACCTGGGTTTGGTAGTTGATGTCTCCCTATGGCTGAGGGCAGCATTGGCATACGTGTCTGTCTGTGGCAAGCCTTATTTGTCTTTCATATTGGTTTCTTTCTCTCCAGCTTAGCTCAGTGTGTGTTCGTGAAGAATTTGAGGATACTTGTTGCCTAAAGGTGACTATATGCATGCGCACATAATGTAGAGAAAGAGAGCAAACACAGCTGTCCTCTGGACCCCAACCGCTCCCTTGCTTACTGTGCAAATGCTGCCTGCAGTACTGATGGGGATGGGGAAGAAGCTGTGACTTCTGCTTCTTGTAAACGTCCCTCCGTCTGCTTGCAGCACTGCAGAGGGAATATACTACGGCAAGCATGGATAAGGTTAGGGTAGGTAGCCAGAAAAAGGTTTCAGCCTGCTTTTCCTGTTATCTCCTAGGGAACTGCTGTTGAAACTCAGTTTCCAGAGAGGTAGCTGTGCTTGCAGAAGATTATTCCAATGTATGTCATTGTGTTGCTGTCATTTGGATGACTGTATTTGTTGGTGTACATAACTGGAACTAAACCATATATCTATGCACTGATGCAAAAAAGTGGGGAAGAGTCTTATACTAAATTATTTGCATAAGGAAATAGCTCCATGACTGCCCTTCCTTTGAGTTGCTGTGTGTCCCCTGTTTTGACCAAGTACACTGCCTTGTGAGTAAGGGTAGGTAGGGAATAAGCACATTTCAAGAATGGGTTTCTCTGTGCCTGGTAGGATAAAGGAGGAGCATTTGCACAGGTGTGTAAGGGAGGCATTGTCAGAAATCCTTCATCTCATGGAAGGGCCTAGAGGTCCAGTCCAGCTCAGAGGTTTGGGTTTTGTACAAACAGGAAAGAGGTTAGCTGGCAAAACCTGCATGCTTTCTTTTTCTAGGTAGAACCAAGTGTCATGTTTTCTGACATCAGCAAATATCAGCAAGAAATTCAGGCTATTTATGTCCAAAGTAATAAAATTTTATTTTGAAATGTGCTATTTGGCCCAGTTCAAAAGAAGCAAAGGCATTTCTATTTTTAAAATGAATACATTAACTTTATTGTAGTTGTTCATGTTAGAACCTATGGAGTCTCAGAGGATGATAATTTAGTCCTTTTAAACTGGCCTTTTTAAAGTCTAAGAGGAACCCTGAGCATATATAATATTCACTGCATATAACAGATCTGTGTACTTTTACCTGAGTCATCATCCTCCTACTTGTATTGCTACTTGTTTACTTCAAACCAAAACACAAGCCTCTGGGGAAACCATTGCCGTAAGCAAACTATGGGTGGTTTGATCTACATCAGAGTCACTTTTCCGAGGGGCCTGAGCACTGTAAATTCTCATCCCCACTGGTAAACCCCCCAGGGTGTGCCAAGAAAGCCAAAGTAAATGGCACGTAAGTTTAGGGCTTTAAAAAAAATCCTTTTAAAACAAAGATGCTTTTTCTCCCTCTGTCAGTAACATGCTTCCCTACAAAACCCCTGTTTTTCTGTGTAGTTTCCTGTGACTTTATAAAAACCATGTGCTGAGCTCTTTCTTCAGAAAACTGCCCTTGTACAAATGGAGAAAATGAAGCTTTTTGGAGGCTGAAGTCCTGTGACAACTGATATTTGACTGCTGGTTGTAGCACGATCTTGATTATAAGCCGAGAGTCATTGTACTTGACTCACCAACAACTAAATGCGTGGCCCGATGTAACCGATTGCAGGAGCCGTGACTGCCCCTTAGAAAAACAGGGTGAAAATGTCACTAGGGCCCCTGCAGCTCAGAGAATGATTCCAGCAAAAATGTGGAGTGAGCTTTGCGAAGGCTGAGCCAAGCCGTGTTTTTTGTGAGCAGGGATAAGCAGGCAGTGTCAGCTGCTCGCAGAGGGGCAGAAGATAAAACCCTGATGGGATATGCTCCACAGATGAGAAGTGGGAGGATGCGCTGGCTTTGCTGACCTTACAGAGCTATGGAGGGTGAGTTTCCAGAGGACCAGCAGGACAGCAGTACTTTCTTCACGTTGGTGGTGTTACCAAGCTCTGCAGGGATCATCCCCTCTACTAAACTTTTATGATCTGTAAGTGATTCTGCTTCACCTTCCTTAATAGACTAACATTTCCACAGCACTCATCAACAAAGTAATCAAGTTCCTCCACATAGGAGTAAATGTCTTCTAAATAACAGTCGATTTAATTTGACTTTGGACTTGCTGAGTGCACTCACACAGCAGGATGTCAGTACAGGTACGGATGGTAAATACAATACCCACAGTGTGTCGCCAGTGTCAGAGCAAACAAGTTTCTGTTCTCAACAAGAGACCGCTTTGTTCCCCACACCTACTCCTGCTCTCAAGCGCCAGTGGATGAGTTGTGGCTCTGCTCTGGGCTACCTGGCCACCAATGCTGCCTTGCCTTGCCAGGCTCCAGGGGCAGACAACTTTGGAGGCCAGCTCCTCACCCCCAACTCTACAGCCGAGGGTGGAAAAGAAAATGTGACAGAGCCTGGGCAGTAAACTCCAAAATAGCTATCAGCAAGCAAGATATGTACAGAATAATGTGGTCCTGGCAATCCAGAAAAAAAAATAAACTCCTGAGTTTCTTGGCATCCTGGCAGTGTTGTGGATGGAGTGGATGGCTGCAGTACGTCGTTGTTGTACTGTTTTTCCTGCAGCCCTGAGGTTCAAAGACTTCTCAGGGTAGGTCTAAACCACTCTTCTTCTTTGGTCCCAATAGGCCTCCAACATCTCGGCTGCAGATCAGCGTATGAAGTACCATGCAAAAAGCTCTGTGTTTCTTGCCCTGGCAAACAGATAAGAGCAAAGGTCGAAAAACTCAGATTCAGCTGAAGTGAGGAAGAGCAAACTCCAGCACTGAGGGCTCTCTCCTCTGTGCGCTGGCTCCAGCTGCCAGGCATTTAAACCCACAGGCTGTGCGCAAGAGATGGCATGTAAAATATGAGAAGTGGCCAAGTTTATTTAATATGTTGGCTTTTCCACTGCTTTTAGCACTGTTATCAGAATACTTAATCTAGTTACATGGAGCAATGTGGAAAAACACTGGTGAGCATAAAATGCAAAAGCTACTTCTAAGTAGCTTCCAAATTAACTGTTCGTCCCTTTGCATTACTGGAAATCTAATAAGGCACGGATTACATATAGGACTGATGAGTTTTAAAATATGGTCAGCTTCCGCTTTTATATACGTATTGCTCAAAAAGCCTCAGGGCAGGAAAATATGAAGACATCTTGTCAGGACCTCAGTGCTGATACCACTAGGTCTTTTGAGCAGGCTGCTCAAAGGCTTTTTCTTCATTCCCACATGGCAGCTGAGAAATGGCCAACTCTGTGTGTTTGGGGGTCATTTTTCTCAGTCAGTATTTTGGGAAGGGACCACTGTATCTGGAAGATGAGCTAATCAGCTTTCCAGTCTGGGATAGCCCAGCTAATGGGAAATCCCAAATAAGGCAGGTCATGTGGAAAGCCCTGGGGAGCGTAACAGTAGCCACCAGCCAGCGTCTCTAGAGCTCACCAGAGCTGCCGGCTCTGTGAAGGTTTGGTCTCCTGACTGGTGTTCCCATGGGCTTTGCCAAAGAGCAAAGCTTGCCGTGTAGAGGAGAGGGTTTATTTAATGGGGACTTAGACAAATTAGATATGCTTCCCACAGCCACACACCACCCTTTCCTCCTGTGGTTGCTTGAATAGTCAGCGCAGCATCACTGGAGAGCAGTGGCAATCTGTGGGCTCATGAAAAAACTGCCTAGAACATGAGAGTGAGCAATGGTCAACTCTTTGCTTCCATGTTGGCTTGAACGTGGATATAACCAGGATGGGAAAACAGCTACTCACTTGGAGTGTCTCAGACTATAGCATCCTGTACAGACATAGAGCATGATTTGCTACCTTCATTGTACCTGTAGCTTTCAGACCTTTCGTGCCCTGCCCTGCGTTCTGGCTCTATTAGGTTGCATTTTTGCATTCATGTTTGAGCATTGCCAAAAGAGTGAAATCCAGCTTCTTCACCCATTCTTCCTGCCACTTTTCATCACCATGTACCCTTGCTGCTTGCCTTGTTGCCAGCTCTGGCATTGCTCCAAGTACAGAATAAGCTGATTCAACTCACTAGCACGGCAAAGAATTAAGTCAGGAAAACAAGTGAATAGGGAGAGGGAGGAACATACAGCTGGAAATGTCGGTGGGAGGGAAAGGGAATCAGAGAGGAGGATACCAAAGACCTTTCCGTGGCTGCCAGATTTTAAGTTGGTTCAGCAGTCATAGGAAATCACAACTTCCTCCTGAGCAGCAGCAGCAGCAGTTGTGTTAGTCTTTTTGGGGGGACTCTCCAGCAGATTCTGGCACAATTCTTTCCAGTGGCTACTGGTGAAGTTGGTATCACAGCTTGGACTACATGCAGATCTATCACATGTTTAAAGAACAAAGTGCCGTTTCTGATTGATTGATTGACTGATGCTGTGTTTTAAGAAGGCTGTGCTTGGGAAAGCATTCAGCTTGCAAGTCTTGCCTCTCTGAACACTTTTCACCCAGAAGATTCATGGCTAGAGGAGGAAATTCAAAACTGTGGGACAAGGCAGCATGCAAACTGGTCTTTCAACTTGCTGGGCCAGCTCAACAAGAGACTTGAACACTAATATTGGGAGACCTTTGAAAGGATTTTCCTTTTTAGAAGGCAAACTACCTCCTTAAAAGTTTATGCCTCCCTGTAAGCAGGACATTTAGAAAGTAATTTGAAATCACTCCCACAAGTGTTCAGCCCTCTTTGAAGCATGACCAGCTACAGCAACCTGCACAGTGCAAAAGCCAGCCAGGGAGGAGGTGGAATGTCAGCCTACAAGTATTTGCTACAAAAAGTAATACAAAAAGAAGTGACATTTCCCTCTGAAGCAAAGCCAGGGGTGACTGCACCAGCCTGCTATGGTATGCTGGCACTTAGACTGGTATTTGACACTCCCTGAGTTTCCTTCCTCCTCTGTGCAGGTGTATTTCATCAGCGGGTGAGTGCCACCACGGAGGGGGAAGATGATGTCAGCATAGCAGGGCTGGGGTGGGAATGTTGCCGAAATCCGGAATAAAACTCTTTAACAGCAATGAGAAGTTAAGAAGCAGGCACTCCCTTATTGCAGCGCTGGGCACATGGGGGATCGCTCCACCTATCGTGTGCACCTGTTTAGTCTAATTGTACAAGTTAAATACACATCTGTTATACATATTCATTAAGTTTCTGGGAAATATCATGCATATTCATTAGATTTATGGAAGTCATTAGCATATGCAAATGTACTTTATGCATGCGCATTGAAGGTCTCTGGTGGTCTTCTAGAGTCCTCTGGTGGTCTTTCATAGTCTTCCTCACTTGTCCGCTTCTTGACCTTCTCTATGTGATTCTGCGCAGTTTGGTCCTTGGCAGGTAACTACAAGTTGCTTCATCTAACTTTCTTTATCATTATCTTTGAAATCTAACCTTTTCAGTGATTGGTTTTTAATTACATTATCTCACTAACATTGTCAAGATAATCCTTGGTATCAGTTACACTATCTCAGTAACGTTGTCAAGATAATCCTTGGTATCTAAATCAAACTGGGAAAGGTAAGGGGTTTCCAAGAAGCAAATCTTCTTGGCTTCTTAAAGTAAATCAACACTAATCAGCTAAGACTACTATAGTTGCATTATAACTTTATATTCCTAAGTTTTTAACTGTAATCAAACCATCCTAACTTTTATATAATCATATTTGATTTCTTTGTCAAAATATATGTAACAGGAACAGGTGTAGGCTTGCAAGCAAAGCAGTCAAGAATCACACAGTGACTTGGTAAATCAGAAGGCAGGAATTCAAATGAATGTACAGAGGTCTGATGGAAAGAGGGAGTTTCATCTTCCGCTGTTTTTTCCTAATTTTTTCTCCTACCAGAGTCCTTTGACAGTGTGTCTAGGTACAAGTATTACCTCATCTGAATGGACTCATTCGTGGCTCAAAGCTCTCAGGGCCCCAAAGGGCAAAGGAGCTGCATGGTAGCTTTAAACAAATTAACACTTTCATGGGAGTTGTTCCTGCCTATGTCAAGAAAGAGCTTTTCCTTGAAAGGAGATAAAAGGTCTCCAGTGTTGTGCAAGCCGTCCATCTATACTCACCACAGCTTGTAAAGTATGCGCTGGGACAGACCTCAGGCTCAGCTAGGAAATAGGAATAAAGGCTGTTGTTAACGTGAGGTTGCAGCTGACCCACGTTAAGATGTTATTGTACACTGAGCACTTCTTCCCCTTCTTTCCCGTCAGGATGCACCGCAACCCAAGCACAGTCCTGGTTCATGACTGCATGTTGTGAATGCTGTCCCTCCTGTGTGAGCTGGTTCATCTCACAGGCCATAGAAAAAAAGAAGAAAAAAAGAACCATTTTCTGTCAGCTGAGAGAGCTGAATTGGCTCATCAAGTTGTCAGAGGAACAGCAGAGCTGGCATGAGGTGGAGGTGAAGACCACTGCCCAAAAGGGAGAGAGGAGACTCGCTGGTCTGTTTCAGTGGTAGCAAGCACCATTAACTAAGGCATGCACCTTGTGAAACCTTACCCTCTGATGCAGTAATTGCTCATTTCATCACACCCTGGCACAGTTCTGTGAAAATGGTCTGTACTAGCCTCGGTGATTTTCATAGAAGATTTTTTCCAGACCATTTTGAGACTGAGAAGAGGGGGGACAAAACGTGCCACCCTGTTGGCAGATCTGAGGAGACGGTAATCTTCAGGGAAGTGTGGGAAGGATAAAGAAATAACCTCTTAACCCTGTTCATCTGTGGCCTGGACAACATCTCTGGCTGTGGCCTAAGGGTACAGGCAGGCAGTATATTTAAACTGGGCTAAAAGATAACTACTGCTAAAAAGTGCCAGGCAGCCCCTCTCCCCTTGCCACTTGGGTGCACTCCTGCTGTTTCCCTTGGAGCAGCACTGGTGTTTGTCTTGACTCAGTGGTGAGCAGGTCAGGGAGTTAATACAGGGTAAAACAATCCAACGGGAAGAAAATTAAGATTTTTCTGCTCACTGAGTAAGACAGATCAGCTAATGGTGGAGTCAGACAAATGCCAACTCCAGGATAAAGGGATGGGCAGAGGACAGCCCTTTCAACAGCAGCTGCTGTTAAGAGTGGCACAGCTTCATCATTAAGAGGTGTAGGCTGCAAAGACCTTGCACTTGCACTCCAGTTTGAATACAGAGCGCCTGCCTCTTCAGGCATGGTGCATCTCTTTGCTGTAGCTGATATATCAGCCACTGCGGTATTTAGGGCCCAGATTCAATAAAGTTCAATAAGGTGATGCCATGATACTTTCCACAACACCATACTGAACAGGGGTACATGCACAAAGTTTAGAGAGCTTGAGTAGTGAAGCAGCCACAAAACGAGCTCAGTTCATTGATCTGCTTTGGATAAGGGGCATCCTTTCAAAGGGTTCACTTTGAATTTCAGCTTTAGCTTTTGTAAGAGCAGACCACAAACCTTGTTTTGTATGCTGTGTGCTTTTATCCTGGGTTTTGCCTTTTTAAGTTTGCCTCAGCATTTTGTGGCCTTTGATGGAGAAGGCCTTGCTGACTGCATCCTGCTGGACTGAGTAGGATCCTAAGGAAATGATTCTGTAAAACCCAGTTTAGGTCGGAGCGCCAAGGAGGTCAGCCCCGAAATGCAAAGGAGTTCTCAGCCCCGGCTCTGACAATCTGCTAATCCCTCCAGACACTTTTGAAATGATATTCGAGACTCCCATTGCTGGACATAAATCAGTACTACATTCCATAGGATAGTTCAAGGATGCCTGTAGGAAGTCCAGGTTTTGCATCAAGGGCTCTGTAGTTTCCTGTGTTCTCCTTGCTTTGTTTTGTTCCCTCTGGCTAAGGCAGTACCCAAACTTCTCCCCCCCACCCCCGACCCCGCCCTGCGGCCCCACCAAATAGATCCTTGGTGCACATAGCAAAGTAAATAGATGCCGAATAATTAAACTTTAAAAATCTAGCTGAAACTCCATTGTCACACAAAATGGACTATAGAGATAAGAAGCAGGTAATCGAGACAATCTTTTACTGTCTGCACTTAACCACAAATGCTGGCCAGAATTCAGGAAGGATTAGGTGTTTCTACAGGAACCAGAGCATTTGCAAACAGAGCGCTTAGCAGCTGCTAATGTTTTGTGCTTGCAGCTCTGGGCCAGAGCCCATTTCTTGTGTTCCTTCACTACTTTGCTCTCTGAAACACCATTACTAAAGGACAGGGGGTTTTTCTGCCATCTCATCAGTATAGTGGTTCATCTTCAATAGCAGCCCTAGTCAGTGTATTTATGCAAATTTCTGTTATCTCATGAAATCCTGTGGAAGATGTTGCCCAATTGCTACAATTCTAAGTTATCTATGTATGGTAAAACAGTCTAATTATGATATAATTTTAAAGGAAACAGTTCAAGTGGGATATCATCACTATTTGGTCAAAAACAGATTAAGAAAAGCAAAGCTAACCAGTCTTAGCACAAACTATATTGTGTATATTTACCAGGAAAGGTATTTCTAGAGTCCTGCTAAAAATAACTTATAGGATGTATACCACTGTTGTTGGTTTGTTTGCTGGGTTTTTTTCTAATTAATAGCTTATATAATGGAAGCTGGCCTCAATTTCCATTAGTACTTATATTCTTGCTAAGAGCAGAGTATTTGTTTGGTAGGCACAGTGTACAGCAATAAACCTAGTTTACTTTTTGTATATTTTATCATTTTTTACTACATGATAGTATGTAATTCAAAGTTGAGGTTTTGAGTTTGTGATGACTGATTTTATATACCATGTGCAGCGGCTCACAGGTACCGTACCTCAGTCACCTTCTGAAGCAGACTTTCTGAGCTCAGCCAATTGATATTCCTCAGGTACCTGCATGGCTGCAACACAGTAGCATTTCAGTGGTTTACAATCTGTAGGATAAGGGATGAGTATTGTCCCATTTGACTGAGAGAGCACAGGTACAAAAAGGCTTGGAAGGAAATTTAGTATTATGTATAATCTAGCGTAACTGGGGGCTGCTGTTCTGCAGTCCCACCGCACTGCCCACCCATCTGCCTCCACTGCCTGACTCTGTGTCCAGCAATTGCACAGCAGTAGCTATGTCAGCTTAAAGAGCTGATGAAATGGAAAAATTACGGCTTTTGGTGTGGCGGTTTTTGAGTGAATCAGCTTGCTGAAATAGCTGCCCCAGTGGCCCAAGCGAAGACACAGTGCAAGGCAAACACAGATTGTGGTGAGGGATGCAAGGAAAAGATGGAGGGTGACACTCACCTTGAGCCTGTAGCTCACAGTTACCAGCTGATTACATGCAGGATCAAACTGAGCTCAATAGCAAGTCCAAAGAAGGCCTGGCCAGAAGCGTAGCTCCCACACACCACCTTGGTGCCACCAGAGCCAGAAACCTTCGTGGGCTTCACTGAATTATTCATGGAGCCAGGGCAGGGGGCTAGCATCCACCCTTTCGGAGTTGCTTTAAAATATTTTAAAAACTTAACAAAATCTTATCTACTGAAAATGTTTCGCCTTCACATACCCATTAACTGTAAATTGCACAGCAGCATGGTTTCGTGCCACAGCTTTACAAGCTTCGTAGTATCTACTGGTTTCTTAAAACATTTACAACATTTAAAATAACACTTGTGTATATGGTATCAGGTCAGGATATTAGCTGCTGATAGTTCGAGAAAAATGTACTGATGCTGGAACTACATTTCAGAATCTATCCTTTAAAAAGTTTAATGAAACCTCTCCAAAGAGTAAGACTTCCAAAATCATGAGTTGTGAATACACATTCAGACCTCCTCTTTCCTTTCTCTCTTCTCTTCCCAAGAGTTTTCCCATTTAAATGACAGTTCAGGAAATAACTAAGGATTCTCAGCTACACTCAGTAAAAAGGTGTGGATTAAGGATTTATCTGACTGGTGGAGGGGCGTGGGGGGAGAAGTGTGGTGTGTGGAAGATGAGGATGCCAGTGTGTTGGGGGGAAGATTACAGTCACTTGTACTGAATCTCAATGTTGAAGGAAAACAGGTTTTAACTTCCAGAAGGCTAGATCTCTCACTCTATGCTGCCCTGTTGTTTCCAAGCTTAAGCACGCATTTAACCCTGCTCATTGACAAGTTTTCCATGGTAAATAAGACAAAATTAGGCCCTTCAAGAGATTTGTAAATAAGGCAGTTTTTATAAGGCAACATTGAGTTAAAACACTGAAATGTTGCTTATAAAGCCCTTTTCAGCTCCAAGTACCAAGGTTCGGGTTTTGTTCCTTTACCCCCCCACCCCCATCTTGTTGCAACTGGGGTCAAAAAAGCCCTGCAGGGCAGCACGGCTTTGCACATGCTGCCTGTCTGCTCCCATAGCCTAAATTACCAGTAAAAGGGCTAGAAATCTGAATGCAGATCTGTGTACGGTGGCAGTTTGGATGAGGGGATGCATTAAAACCCATTAAACCCCACGTGATCCCTGCAGCACAATTCTCTTTCATCTCTCTCCTCTCTACCACCCGGAGACTAAAGAGCTCATCTCCATAGGGCTCATCTCCATAGGATTGGGGAAGCAGTCTTCCACAGGCTTTACTTGTTTCTGATCCTCTGCTGTTTCTCCCAGTATTTGTTGTGGCTTTATAAACTTTTATTGGGAACTGTTAAGATGTTTCAAGCATCTTTGGGGGAATCTGATAAATATATGTGAATAAGTTAGAGAAAAATACAAAATATTTCAGGACCTCCTTAAAAGTTCCTAAAGGTTTACTTCACTTACGCATTAGAAATGGGCTGGTTTATCTGAATAATGATTTTTTTCCTTTTACTTGGTAATACACTTCTTTCAAAGAGTCGTGGAAATCCCTAATGTTAACTGCTGTAACGAAACAACCCCTTGGTCTGGGTGTGAAGTCTCTAGTGTATAAACATTCGCTCTCTTTATTTCTCCCTTAGACAAATAAAACCACATAAACGAGCCCGCTGCAGGCTGGATAAATCTTTCTCGTAATGAATTGTTTTATGCAGCTGGCTTCTGAGGGGGGCAAACCCTTAAATGTGGTTACTATGTCAACAAACGGCGGGATTTAGGCATTTTTCTCAAGGACCTACGTCTGCAGAAGGCTGAGGGGAAATTTATGGAGCGTGTTGTGCTGACACTCTTCCCGTGTTCCTCCCCCTGAGCGCAGGGGCGGCCCGGGGACGGCTCCGGGGGGCAGCGGCTGCTTCGGAGACCCCCAAGCCCTCGGAGGAGCCGTGGAGGGCTGGGGCTCCTCACGGAGGGTAACCCGGGCTGCTCGGGGGGGG
>VYZV01045308.1:243572-269687 GCA_013401275.1 Pandion haliaetus
CCCCCGGACCCCAACCCCAGCCTCGGCCGGTGTTCAGCTATGGACGGTGAAACATCAGTCGAGTGACGCTATCCCCGGTTTGGGGTTATTTTGGGGTCATGAGCGCTTGTGGGTTTTTGTTGTTGCGTGAGACAGGCTTTGTATCTACATGCGGTCATTCCTGTTCGTGTCTGATCCGGTAAAATTGGTTAGGATGGGCAAGGAACGGTAGAAGCCGCGGAGGGGAATTCGGTGCCGCCCGGGAGGAGGAGGTGTGCTGGGAGCCGCCCGGGTGTAGCTGGGGCAGTTCTGTGCGGATGCTCCGCCGCCCTCCGCCTCTGCAGCTGCCCACGTCCCATCCCTCCTTCTCCAGCACAGCCCCTCGCAATTCCTCCGCTCCATCCCGATGTACCACGGCTAGCCTCGTTCGGGCTAGCTTGTTCACGGGATTTTGGAATTCGTCGCACAAGCACATTTTTTTGCGGTGAAAGTGAAGGCAGTGTGTAGCGTTTTCTGCTTCCTTTACACCCACAAACCCTGAGTCTTAAAAAGCTGCTGCCTCCTCGACCTCTATTACTGGCATCAACAAACCCACTTTGACAGAGATACACGGGGCCTCACGTATCAGGCCACAGCGAATCTGTCTCAGTGCTCCTGCAGGAAAAGAACAGCTGTGTGGAAAGATCAATAAACACAACCAGTTGCTCCAAGAGTCATAAAATGGAAGGACTCTACAAAATAAAAGGTGTGGCATGGGACCCTGGCTCCAGACACTGCAGGAGAAGTCCTGGGAAACTCAGTAATTAATGGGAAGCCTCAGACTTGTTTTCTTTCGGTGGTTCCACACAGAAAAATATTTGTTTTAGGAGAGGAAATCACAGGGGTAGGAAGAAATAGTTACCTATGCAAAAAGAAAGCTTGTTTACGCTTAATGCATTGGAGAAATTGTTCATGAATGGTTTACCTATGCGAAAATAAAACACTCGGAGTGCTGCCAAGGCCAGAGAGACCTCGGGTGAGCTGCATATTTGCTGGCTCACCCTGTGAGCTTAAAGTGTCTGGGGCTGCTTTGGTTTTATTCACTCTTAAAAAAAAAAAAAACCCAAACCAACCTGTGAAAAACTATATGAAAGCTGTTTCAGTGAAATTTTCTTCTTTCTACCTGCCTTTCCCATGTTACTGTAGCTCTTTGCTCCTTTGTTTATTCTGTGTATTTCCCCAAGTTTTGCCTTAGTGCCAAGTTGAGAGGAATCCCTTGGGAACGCACAGGTCCCCCTTGCTGGCTCACTCTCTCCTCTCCATCACTACCCCGAGCCCCCTCCGCCCTCTTTGCAGCTCTCTCCCCTCTTTGCAGCTCTCTCCTGCTACCCCCTCGCTCTCCCCAACCTCTTCTGGTGCAGTGGTCCTTCCCCATTGCTCTCACATCTCCCCCAGCCTGGTCCACTCCTGCTTTCCTACCTGTAGGAGAGCTCACCAGCCTGTGCCACCCTTCCTCCTTGCTCTGCCACCACTTTGGGGACCGTTGTTTCCCCCCCAGCCTTCCCTGCGAGCACCCTGTCACGACAAGCTTCCTGAGGAATGCCAGAGGCTCCCCAGCGATGTCATGTCAAGGAAAAAGAGCTGCCTGTGGTTACATCTTTGCTGCAGGGCAGGGTATGCACGATTCATGCAGAGCTCTGAGCACATTTCCTCCACGCAAGCAGCTGCAGAAGCAGCCAGTGGTTCCCCTGCCTGTACAAAGTTTAACATAAGGAGGGTTGCTTTTATCGTCTTCCCTTTGACATTTCTTCTTGAAGCTGTTTGACAGCTGTGTGCCCGTGAACTCAGGTCTCGAGGTGTGATTGATGGACAAATTAAGATTTCTAAATGGTTATAAAGCTAAATCCTAAAATTAGAATAATTTGTGTTGTGTAGGCGTTTGTATACATGTGAAAACTTATTGGTAAAACTACAGCAGTAATTTATACCTCTTCAAGTCAAGCAGGGGTTTGCCAGGGGATCAGAGGGAGGAGGCGAGAGCCTACAGCCCCTCAGTGCAGTGCACACTCCGTGGTGTGTGCCAGGGCCATCGGTCCCTCCCACCATTTCCTCCCCCAACTGACTGACTGTGTTCAGGCCCCTAATTTATCACATGGAAACCTGCAGTCTAGGAAAGTTGTCCACGTAGTGTGTTGTGTCACTACAACTGCATTAGTAGCAGAATGATCCTGGCTAACTTTCCTGTACAGGCAAAGGCCAGTGGTCTGCTTTGAGTCTCACTTCTGCAGCCTTTTGCTCGTATGGGATCTCATCCAAAGCCCACTGAATTCCCATTCATCTTGGTGGGCTTCCACTCTGCCTCATTGCAGCTAATCTCACAGAGAAGAGCTCCAGCATCAGGTTCTTTGATTCTGCCTCAAATGAGTGTTAAATTCTCCTAAGATAAACCTTACTGCTAGGCAGTATCTTCACTGTTGGATTCACTTTGGGGCTGAGCCGATCTTGGATATGTGCCTTCACGATAAGATTCCTCCCCTTCTTCAATAAGAATGTCCCATGTCACAACGGGAGTGTTGCAGTGACACATTGCAGGGCACTGTATCACTGTGTGGGGTTGATTGAATCAAAAGCTTTTTTATACCTGGGTGCTGCAAACTGCCTGTCTTCCTACAAGGTGGTCGAATGGGCAACATTATCTGAGCCCCATGTGCTTTGACCCCCAAATGTGTCTTTCCAGCAACACTTTGCACTGTACTCACGCACGGGGTTTCCTAAGAGACCGGTCCAGCCCTGCTTGGCTTAGAGCAGCATTTCTGTTCCCTGTTTGTACTAGATTTACCCTGACATAGCCGAGAAGCAGAGGAATCACATGAAGTTGTTGATTAAGAATCGCTGCCACCTGTGTCATTCATGGATGAAGACTCTGGGGTTTATGTTTAATCAAACATGGTTAGAAACACTGTAGGAACGGTCATTTCCAGTTGCAAATAGTTTTAAATTTTCTTAAGGGATTAGAGAGACCATGTCACTATTCAACAGGGATTTGCAGCTACTGCACAAGGCCTCCTACTCTGAACACGGATGTGACAGTTTGTGAACCTGGGCTGAAGCAGAATTGAATTGAGTATACAAATTAATCTCTAAGTCCTCGAACTCCAAAAACCCTCCTGTATTTGGGAATGACTTTGAAAGTACTCAGTTTCAGTTCTGTAAAATCCCATGGGTACGCCCCAAACTAGACTCGAGCCAAAATTCTCTCTCTGATTAAAAGAAAGAAAGTATTATTGATAAAAGTCCGTACCTTGTCCTACAGGAACTGAATCTACCTTTTATTTACACCTTTTTTTGAAATGGGACTATCATGATATTCACTTCTCAGAAAGCCACAGATAGAGAGTTCCTTCCACGGAGAACAAAGTTACACCTTTCTCTTCTGATATGTAGACAAGACTCTTCTGATGTCAAACCTAAGGGAGACAGACAATCTTGAGGCTAGGATATATCTTGACATTAAATTGAGGTAACTCATAGATCATCAGTGAGAGTAGTCCATATGTAGCCATGACCAGAATTTTACAATTGTCTTCTCAGAGCCAGCCTTAAAAAAGATGATGACATGAAGGTATTGCTTTTCAGATGGGGGCAAAACTTTCTTTTAATTCATTGACTGACCTGTAATTACAAAGCACCATGCTGCCATCTCACAGGAACATGTCTGTGCAGCATTGTAACTAAAGGTGGCATTTTAGGACACTGACATGTAGACCCATGTTAGAACCCAAACCAGTGATGGAGACATCCAGACCTAACTGAAAACATCATAGAATCATAGAATCATTTAGGTTGGAAAAGACCTTTAAGTCCAACCATAAACCTAACACTGCCAAGTCCACCACTAAACAGTGTCCCTAGGTGCCACTTCTACACCTCTTTTAAATACCTCCAGGGATGGCAGCTCAATCCCTTCCCTGGGCAGCCTCTTCCAATGCCTAACAACCCTTTCAGTCAAGAAATTTTTCCCCCATATCCAATCTAAACCTCCCCTGCCGCAACTTGAGGCGATTTCCTCTCCTCCTATCACCAGCCACCGGACAGAAGAGACCAGCACCCACCTCACTACAACCTCCTTTCAGGTAGTTGTAGAGAGCCATAAGGTCTCCCCTCAGCTTCCTTTTCTCCAGGCTAAAAAACCCCAGTTCCCTCAGCCGCCACTCCTCATCAGACTTGTGCTCCAGGCCCCTCACCAGCTTCATTGCCCTTCTCTGGACACGCTCCAGCACCTCAATGTCTTTCCTGTAGTGAGGGGCCCAAAACTGAACACAGTACTCAAGGTGCAGCCTCACCAGTGCCGAGTACAGGGGGACGGTCACTTCCCTAGTCCTGCTGGCCACACTATTTCTGATACAAGCNATCCAGCCTGTCCAGATCCCTCTGTAGAGCCTTCCTACCCTCAAGCAGATCAACACTCCCACCCAGCTTGGTGTCATCTGCAAACTTACTGAGGGTGCACTCGATGCCCTTGTCCAGATCACTGATAAAGATATTAAAGAGAACTGGCCCCAGTACTGAGCCCTGGGGAACACCACTTGTGACCGGCCACCAGCTGGATTTAATTCCATTCACAACCACTCTTTTGGCTCGGCCATCCAGCCTGTTTTTTACCCAGCGAAGAGTACACCCAGCCAAGCCATGAACAGCCAGTTTCTCCAGGAGAATGTTGTGATAGA
This sequence comes from Pandion haliaetus, assembly GCA_013401275.1. Lineage (NCBI taxonomy): Eukaryota > Metazoa > Chordata > Aves > Accipitriformes > Pandionidae > Pandion > Pandion haliaetus. Next base: position 248,258 of record VYZV01045308.1, read on the forward strand.
TATAAAACCATGGCTGCACTGCGTGGTGTGGACACTTGTCACACTCTGATCTTATTTCCTGGTTGGAGATACAGGAATCCTGGGAAGGTGCAGGAGAGCCATGTGATTCTGCCCATGGACAGGGATTTTGTCTCATGCAGATGGTGGGCTATGCTCCCGAAAACTGGAGACTTGCCATGTGTCCATAATGCACCACATCCCATGGGAATATGCAGGATGTGCACATGCATGGCAGCAGCACGTCTGAGGGTCTCATTGGCTCATTGCAGCCTCTGGTGGGCTCAGTTGCCTGTCATCTAGAAATTCTTGGAAAATGGTCTAATTCCTCCTTTTCCAATCAGACTACATTTCTGGATGGAATAATGTATTATTTGAGCAGGTAAGGCTAATAAGGGATCCTAAAACCAAGTTAATTTTTCCTTGCCCTCCTCTTTAATGACCTCAGCTGAAGAAAATCGGTGGACACAATTTCTGAAGACACAGTGCATCAGTTAGATACATTTCTGAGGGAGAGGTGGAAATGAAGATTTCCTTGTAGACTTTATAAAGCCTTTCCAAAATCTTTTGCCTTTCTGCGAATTACTACAATCAGCAAGCAAATCTCAAATGAATGAAGAGCCACCAAACATGTCAAAGTCATGAGTGACTAATTGGTTCTTGTCACCTTTCTTCCAATTTGCAGTGTCATTCCTGATAGTGGCATTAAGTGTCATCTGTTCTCCAAGGGGCCACAAATCTTGTTGGAGGATCTCCTATTTAATTACATGATTTTGTTTCTCCTCTCGTAAGAACACTAACATGTCCTATGAAGTTTGAAAAGAACATCACCAATTTACTGTATGTGTTAGCAGTCCCTGTTTCTTGTGCAGTTTTTGTCATCTAAATATAACTGTCCTTTAGATTTCAACACACAAGGAACAGTGTGATTTGCCAGTCCTTGATGCCACTCCCTCTGCATATTCCATTTCCAGAGCCGTAGAAGGACATAAGCAGAACCCATTTCCAAGAGTTGATGAAGCACCTCTGATAAACTAAGTCTGTTATTCAGATAAAAAGTTGGTGCCTCTTAACAAGTTGGATGAATATTTTTCAGGTGGAATACTTAAAGGAAGGGAATAAGGGAAAATTATTTATGCTTATTAGAACTATTTAAGGTGACTATATCAGAAATATTTATATTTTCCAAGTCTTTAAAAATTGTTATTGTAATCAAATGAGAATGTATTATTTTTATCTGTTCCCTGCTTAATTAATGATTCTAAGTCCTGGAATTTCTACTTTTTTGGAAGAAAATAATAGTGATGCAATTGCGGATCAGCAGACAGGTGATCCAGAAGTTTTATATTTCACGAAATAGTGTCACTGTAGTCTATTCAAAGCAAAAATAAGCATCAAAGACATAAGTATTTGTGGGAAAACGAAGTCTCTAGAAGATGGATACTGTAATGCTTTTCCTGTCTGCTGCGATACAGAAGTCTGCTGCACCTATATGTGTCTCAGCTGAGGGGAAATGGTCAAGGGCTGTAAGATGGACTTGAATAAAGCCATAGAGATTTTTAATTAGAGGACTTGAACAAGCTTCCCAACTAGATGAGAACTACAGCTGTGGGTGAGCTCCTGTGGCAGCATAGGGCAGCAGCAGTTATCTTCATATGCTCTGTGGAGTGTGGACAGCTTTTGGATGGCAGTTGTGTAATGAATTGATTTAGCAGGGGCAGGCTTAAGACACTTTTCTGCAACTTGCAAAATCAACCCCGTCTTCAAGGAAATTAGTGGGTACTTTGCACTGCTGGGGCAGCAGACAGATAGTCTGCTCATAGAGAAACTTCTACTTTTACAAGGCAATATATTCAAAGCTTAGCCAAGACGAAGTAAATCTCCACCATGTAAAACTAGAAGCCCAAACTGCACAACCTGAACTATTGAAATGTTATTTTATGTCTTCTTGGTCTGATTTAGATTTAATCAAAATACCTGGCACAACTGGTCAATTAGTAAAGTGAAGCAAAAAGAAAAACCACACAAGTTCGAATCTGCTGATCCAGATATTTTATTTCTAGCTGTGATGGGTTTATCACTCTGTGTAGAGCTTTAGTAGCTGGCACCACTTATTAAAACAATATAGATTTTTTTTCCTGCAGAAAATTGAAAGACAGTTCTCCCCCAGAATATTGTTGAATTGCAAAATACTGAGACAAGCGTAGAGTCAAGGAGTGAACCTGGCTCATGTCATGCATGTTTAGGTCTTGCACTGTAATAATCTAAGAATGCTGTGATGGATAATTACATACATACAAGTGCAAACAGACATACATGATTTTAGTGATGAACACCAGGGAGATGTACTAGGTAGGTAATGAGAATGTGAAGGGTATTATGGTATATGAGTTGTAAGTCTTCCTTATATGAATTCCCCAAAAGCAGAGTTTTAATAGCTCATATATGTTAAGCCCTGTGTGTGTGAGGAGAGGTATGACTATAGATCTCAGGGCACTGAGAGTGCCCAGTGGAGTGGCTCTGTACTGGGCAAGGCAAGAGGCTCAAACAGCAGAAGCTTTTTTGGCTTTTGGGGTGTATTTGCAACCTTTACCCATAGACTTTGGGGAAAAAGGCAGGCCAGATTGATTCTTTGGGCCATCAGCTGAGCCACACTGACCATCTGAAAAAGAATCCATGAGGAAAAAAACCCAACAATTTTGGCTCCCCCTCCAAAAGAAAAAAAAAAAAAAAATCAGAGGGAAATCCGTTAGCTTTGGGGATCTCACTTCAGATGAAAATGCCAGGCTGAGACGCTATAGCGCAGAGAACAACTAAAAGTCTTTGGAGAAGAGGTATCTGATGGTGATGAATGACTGGGAATTACCTGGGGAAAAAAGTCCACAGAGAAAAAAAACAGTGAAAGATACTGAGTTCCCCCAGTAGGGAATGGTCCGTATCAGGAAGAAGCAGGGAGGTAAACTCTCTGTGACTCAGAATTCATTATCTCTACAATGCTTTTTTCTATATAAAAAAATGTTACTCTACAATAACTGTGTTTTCTGTCACTGACTCCTGGTCTGTAGCTCCTTATAGAACAGAGCTCTTAAACGATGAGACAGGGAGAAGGGGTCACCGGGTCACCATCACTCAGGGGACGGCAGCCCAGTGCCCCTGCAGAGGCAAAGGGCTGCATAATTACCTGTGCAGTGAGTGATCTCCTCAGGCCTCAGTGGTGTCTGCCCTTCCTGCTGCATTCATAAAGACCATCACATCACTTTTTCCTCGTCCTGGATCCCTGATTGATGCCTGGAATTGCATAACCTTCCCCTTTTCACTGTGCACAGCTACCTCTCCTGCCTCCCGACATCTACTTCTTTGTGGTATGTGATCCCCCTTCACCTGGGGCAAAGCTCTGCAGCTTTCTCTCAGCCAATCTTGCCTTCAGATTTGACTGTAAAATCTTATCAAGTTCAGAGTCAGACTAAAGAGTCAGTTAATTTCCAGGCAACCCTCCTCTTTTTTAAACATAAGCATCACATTTTCTATCCTTCAGTCACACATATCAGTCTGTACTTGAAACACTCATTAGTCATCCTTGCTAATGCACATGGAATGTCTAATTTTAGTTAATACTGTGTTCTGGGACAGAGATAGTCCTTTGTATTATTTGGCCTTTTGAGCATCTGGTTTTGCAGTTGTCCTCAAAGTATTAACACAGTATGTGGGTATGTGGTCCTGGAGGAGTTGTTCCACTTGTACTACTTGGATTACTCTAAAGAGAAGGAAAATGGTTTACAGGACTGAACCCCCAATTCATATGAGTCAAATACAACAGTGGTTCAATAGGAAGAGGAAATGTGGCTTACTTTTGCTCCCCAGATTGTCATTACATGAAGCCATGCTAAGATAAAGTGCATTATTGTGATAAGAAGAGATACTTGTCACACAATTTTAAGCTAGCTCCAAGCAATATTAGAATGCAAATTTCAACAGCCAGTCTGTTGAACGAAGTCTCGTAAATCTGTATGTACTTATAGTGCTGGCACATAGTGCCAAATTAACAAGGAAAACACCTACATAATTAGAAAGAATTATATGTCTGAGATATTACATCATTTAACTTTACCCTGTCTCTTTCCCTTCTTTGTCTCCCTGGTGGGAAACTGGAAGGGAAGAAGAATGCTATACCTCTTGCTAATGAAAAACACTAAAAAGTTTCTGAAAATTCAGCTTTGCCTAAGATCTCAATTCAGGACACTTAATCTCTGAAAAAGTAAAGTTTCTCAGTATTGCTCTCACCACAGGTTCCATAGCAACCTTTGATTTTGAACTGGAATGAATTTTGAGGATGCCTTATGAGAATAATTTGAATCCAAGTAGGATAACTGTAAATGAAGATACAGCTGCACTGAAGAGCTTGGTTTGATTGGTCATTGGGTCTAACAATCTTATGTTTGAGGGCAATGAAAAGTTATTTCCATCGATCTACTGTAAGTGGGAACCCAGAGTATGTTTTGTTTTCTATGCAGACCATGCTGCACCATTATGAGGATGGCAGCAAGAGATAACTTTCTAGTAGAGTAGGTTATGTGAAGGCCAAGGTTGGCAAGATAAATTAAAAGTTGTAGAAGACAATGAAATTCCAGGAAGGGACAGGACATGACTATTGAGAGCTAAATGGATAGGCTGCAGATGGAAACTGTCCAAAAATCACAAGTGATATGACAGAGAACAGCTGAGCTTTTATCCTCTCCTGGAAGGTATTGCCACATTTTCAAGTTCTCAAGCCTGTGTTATCAAGACACTGTGATATAGTGTGTTTAATGTTCTCTATGATTTACCTAGAAATACTAATTATTTACAGAGAAATAATTATTAGGTCATTAGTTAAATTAAACCCAGAATGCAAAGAGTTACTAATAAAAAACAGATTTAAACAAAGTATTTTTTCCATCCCTTAGAGAAACATTCACGTCAAAGTATCATTAAACAGAGAACCTTTTTTTGCACAGCATCAAAGAAGTCACCAGAGAACTGGAGACTATACCACTCTCATAAGTATGCACAGAAATTTGCATTTGGGAAGTAGAAAGTGAATTGAACAGTGAGAATGCACAAATTCATTCACAGGCTTGACAGATGTGGTATATTATGGCATTGATCTTGCAAGAGGTTGGTCCTTATGCAGAGTCTCTTGCATGTCTGATTATTTTATGCTTTCTAACAGATCTGCATAGCTTTTCTAGTACAATTTGCAGAAGTAATTGAGTCTGAGGTTCAGATGAAAAGATGAGGGGTACTCGGCACACAAGAACTGCAGGGAAAGGCTGGGATCTACATTGTCAGCGGTCAGCTACCCCGGGTCGAACCAGGAGCAAATTCAGTCCCTGCTAATACGTACAGCTTCCTCCAAGCTGCTTGTTGGCTCTGAGCAGGAGGAGGTGAGCAAAATTAACAGTCGGACAGTATCACTTGTGTCTGAGATGTCTGTCTCTGTGTTACATCTTTCCGCTGTATCTGAGAGTCAGTTGGAAAGTGTCTGACCTGCAATTGTAATGGAGTCTGTGGAACCATTGCCGCTGCCTTCAGGGCAAGAATCTTTGATTTCATCTTGGATTTTTCATAGACAGTCAGAATGTCATATTTGGCATTTCTGTATTCTTTTCATATTTCTTTGTGATATGCAAATGCTTTATGCTTCCTGAAAACATACTGAATTTGATTAATTATGTTAAACAAATTCAAAAGCAGTTTAACTACACTGTAACTTGGCTTTGCTTCTACCCAGGGCTCACCTTACAGACACTCCTGGCAACCAGCATTATTTTTTGGAGGCCAACTTTCCCACTGCTGTGTGCACAGGTAGCATCAAGTAAGAGTTAATTTGGTGTGCAAGACCCAGCTGTCTCATATAAAGCCAACTAATTTATTTCATTCACCCAAAACATCCTATTGGACTAGGCCATTGAACTCTAGCTGAAAGTGACCTTGATTTGCATACTAGGCATCATCTGCATCCTGTTAGATTTACAAGTAAGTAATGAATTCTTCATTTTGGTCAGCTTTCTTCATTTGTTTTCCTGATTAAATTAAGGAGTAGAGATTCTCATAAATTAATCCTCCCAGTGATTTCTATTTTACTTGTATTCTGTGTCTCTAGATTAAACTTCCCAGCTCTGCTTACATATTCTAAAGTTCTTCTCTCTCATATGTCCTCCATTTCCTAGGAGGAGAAATAAAGAAGGCTTTTATGCATGTGGAGCAGTAGAAAATAAGAGTCTGTTGTAATGTTCAAAGTTCAGATGTCCAACAGCTCACCCAACTACCCACTTGAGACAGGAGAGATATACTGCAGCAGCTGCTGAGATTGACCCACACATTTTGTCAGATGCTTCCTTCTTTCTAATGAAGGAAGCTTCTCTACAAAAGTTCCTGGATTTATTTTTACCATGCTTAGCATTTCCATGATGAGTGTACTTATTCTCTTGTATTTTCAACTAGCTCTTAATTATGGTAATTTCATGTTCTGCTTGCATATGGAAGAACTGAAGCTAAGAGCTTCAAATGAATTAATACTGTTGCAGGGACTGAATTACAACCAGAATGCTTTTTCGAAGAAGTAGATAATGCTGCCTCTGGGCAAACCACATGAGTAAAATGGTTCAGCTAGTTAAGGGACTAAATAAACCTAATAATAATAATAACAATATGATGATGATGATGATACATTAGGTTGCACCAACTAGCAAAATAAAATCAATGCAAAAGTTTTAAAGACAAATCTTGTACAGAAACCTTGTTTAAAATTAAGTCCCTGTCTGATACCATCAGTTTAGGAATTGGATGACTAATGGGAAGAGTTTGGCTGTTTACGATACTACAAAATTAATGTTTGAAAGTTGGCTTTTATAGATTACTGGGTTTCTGCAAAGTCCTGTCATAGGACTTCAAATTCACTCAGAGACAAAACAATTTTCTTTTTGTCTTTGTCACTTGTTGTCCTTGTTTATGACAAGGGTCAGCATTTTTAAGTACAATGATTTGGAACTGTTTGAAGTAAGCGATTGCCTTGTTCCAGTGTGTTAATAAGGACCTTGTAATGAAAAGTAACCTCCCAACAATGAACCAAGGGCTCCATGTCTCCTTGGCATGCTGGGTGGTTTGTTGCTGTGTTGTTAAAACATTTTTATGTTACTGATGGAACAGCTTAGCTATCCAGGAAGAAAATAGCCAAGTTGGCTAAATACCTCGCTGTTACACACCTGTGTAACGCACTAGAGAAAAGGTTAACATGCAACATGATGCTTCCTGGCGCACTGGCCACTGAGAGAGGAATGATGTATTTTGGGGAACTGGTGGCATTCATCAGTAGGGCTCTGACTTTCCAGCTTGTAAAAAAGTTGAGTAGGTTAAATATGTTACTTAAAACCTGAACAACAGCATAAAATATGAGTAGCGTGTGGAGAAGCTAGGAAAAAAATATCAAGAACAGCACACTTTTAAGGAATTAATGAATTATTTATGATTTATGTATTGCAGTCATTGAGATCGTTAAAAACCAGGAATCCCCTCCTAATGGTACAAGAAGCAAGTATGACCATCATTGAAATATTTGGGCAATAGTCCAGAAACCTAACTTGTGTATCTGTCTATACGTCCTCTTGCCAAATGTGTTCCCCTTTCTTATTCTCTCCGGGAAACCCATCCTTCCTGTTTGTTACTTCTCCTCTTTCAACACCCATGTCTGTGAGGCTGGAGGCACCCAGCTCTCAGCACCCTCTGGCAGGACTAGGTTTTCAAACAGACACAGCATCACCTGGGCAGGAGATTAAAATCAGACCACAGGGAATACATTTCACCCAGGGTACCAATTAATTATGGGAATTCAGTGAAATATGAGGATGTGGAAGCCAAAGAATTAGTGAAAATAGAAAGGAAGCAGGAAAATTCATGGAAGAGTGCCCCAACAGAACTAAGAACTAGAAAATAGTGTATACTGCATGCAGCCTCTGATTTAGGAAGACTCTAAATTTTAGATTGTCAGAATATGGGAAAGTAAAATGGAGGGAAAATTTTTCTGTATTCGTCTTGTTTTTTGCTCCTCCTTAAGCCACTTGGAGACAAGAGAGTTGGTGAGATGGCTTTTTGGTCCAATCTAATGCAGCAGGTCCTACCTAACAACTTTCACTTGAGAATGAGATTCAGAAATCTGGCTCAAAATCTTGTCCTGGATCTTTTGTTGTTTATTTCCAGTGTAGCTGGTTTTATTTTAAATATTGACATCTCATCTGGTATCTTTTAAAATAGATATATTTCCTGTATTTTATCAGCTGCATTTTAATGTCAGTGTTAGAAACTCCCTTACTCACTGCGGATAGTACTGAAGAGATAATGTCTTTGATGAAGGTTTTACAGTCTTCCTTATGAAACAGGCTCTTATTATTAATGAATACACATAAACAGGTTTTGCTTTTATGGATGTAATCTGTTCTGTTGTGTTTTTTGCATGACAGCATGAGAAAGAGAAAGAGGGAGAGAGAAACTTGTAGGAACTTTCTCATCTTGTTGGAAAAAATCAGCCTTTCAGGGCAAAGGACAGTGGCAGGTTTTGTGTATTGGCAATAGCAGTATCACTCCCAAGTCCTACAGAGAACATTCCTCTGCTGAGGACTCAATTAGTACATCTGTTTACCTTAGCAGCAGTGAGGTACTCAGCTCTTGGGCTGAGGAATTAAACTTCTCAAAGGATGTAAAATATTGTTAAAAATAAACCCGGGTCACGTAAAACATCTTTTCAGGTGGTGGTTGTTAATCTGCATCTAGTGTCCAGGCCTAACTGCCTTGTATGACCTAGTGATGAATTGGTCTTACGAATGGTGCTGTGCCTGGATAACTTTGCAATTGCTAACCCAAATATTTGCAGGGAGGATTGCCCTTCTTACAGGGCCTGCTTTGTATTGTGTGGAGTTGTTAAGATTGAGATGCCTTAATGTAATTGATACAGCAACATGCAGACATGCCTACTTTTTTGTTCTTTTTTCAATTTCTTTGTTATTTTTCTGTGTTCTGTCTATAGTAAAAGATTTGGCATGAACTAATGGTAAGTGAACTGTTACTCTATTTTTCTATATTTTCAACGGAATTTCGAGCTAACAAAAAGTAGTGGATGAACATCCCTGAAAACCAACTCTTTTATTTACAGAACATACACAGATTGGGAAACATGTTACTTTATCAACATGCCTAAATGCAGATCACCATATTACTCCTAGCAGTGTGTTTAGTGTCCAAGCCTTCTTAAGCCTTCTGTGGCTTGGTTGAGACTGCTGGTAGTGGCTGTAAAAAGTAATAGTAGTTTCCAGAGAGGGAATGGTCCTCTGAAAATGTAACAGATTTCCAACTAGTAGCAGTCAAGGGCAGAAGTTCTGCAGCCACCATGAATTTTACCAGATGCTAAACCATCACATGACTGATATCCTGGTCATCATGGGGAACTTAAACAATTCACAATCTGCCAGAGGGACAACACAGCAGGGCACAAGCAATCCAGGAGGTTTCTGGAGTGCATTGAGGACAACTTTCTAACACTGGTGACTGAGAAGCCAGTGAGGAAAGGCACTCTGCTGGACCTCCTTACGCTTACAAACAAGAAAGATCTGGTTGAGAATGTGAAGGCTGGGAGCAGCTTTGGCTGCAGTGACCAATAATGATAGAGTACAACATCCTGAGGGAGGAAACAGGACGAATAGCAGGATCACAGCCCTGGGCCTCAAGAGAGCAGAATTTGGCCTCTTCAGGAATCTACTTGGAAGAATCCCGTGGGAGAACATTCTGAAGAGAAGAGAGCTGGTTGACTTTCAAGAATCACCTCTGCCTCCAAGCTCAAGAATGGTCCAGTCCAACAAGCAGGAAATCAAGCAAAGATGGCAGGAGGCCTGCATGGATGAACAAGGAGCTCCCGACAGAACTCAAACATCAAATGGAAGAGTGGCAATTNGCTGCCCTGACTGTGTCCCCTCCCAACTTCTTGTGCCCCTCCAGCCTTCTTGCTGGCTGGGCATGGGAAGCTGAAAACTCCTTGAGTTTAGACTAAACACTACTTAGCAACAACTGAAAACATCAGTGTGTTACCAACATTCTTCTCACACTAAATGCAAAACATAACACTATACCAGCTACTAGAAAGAAAATTAACTCTATCTCAGCTAAAACCAGGACATGGTGATTTGAAACCTCTGTCACAATTTCAGACAGTAAAAATTGTTTTGGGACAAAGAAGTTATTTTCCATTGAGATGTATTTGCCCTATTTCTGCTTTGACTTGTGTAGGTGACATAAGCTCCTAAATCCCACTGATTTTGAAAAAAATATGCTTTCACAGTTTATAGTACAAACCTGGATACAACAGCATAGAATGGAAATAGTACAGTGCAGTATTGTGCTTCTAAAAATGAGGTCATTAGGCCTGGATAGTTCTGATTTCCTGGTAATTTTGAACCAGGTTATTCTGACTGGTTCATTACTGGCCTTCTGTAGGTTCCTCTTGATGTTTTGGTTGCTCCTGTCCTAATCAACTCTTGAGATTTGCACTAAATAAATTTTTTTATACAAGTTTGCTCTGTTGATTGTTCTTTGTTCTAGAGATTATTCTCCGTAATATTCCTCATCAAAAACTGAATGCTGCTTTTGTATTTTGACTACTTCACATTTTGTATGTCAGCATCACAAATCATCAGATCAAAACCTGAAATGTTCAAAATTCAAAGTAAATTTCTGAAAAAAATTAGAAAATCTTATAAGAGGCTTCATATACATGAAAGGTTTAACCTACTCAAGTTTGTAAAGTATTTGGAGATTCTGAGATTGCAGGTACAATTCAGGTGCAAATATAATGACCTATTGTCCTCTAAGCAGGAAACTTGTCAAGATATTTCAGTTACTGAGTTGCCAAAACTGGACTGGACTTTGCTGCTAGTCTTGTCAGAAAGTTAAGCATCACATAGCTCTCTAAACTTTGGTCTGTCTTCTACAGCAGCATTTGATTTCCTAAGCATAAGCAAGATTTCATGGGCAGGAATATCAGAAACTGCAAGAAAAGGCATTTATCACATTTGTGTGTCTGTTTGTTATTTTTATCTCTCCTGTGTGATCTGAATCCAGATCCTTCTCTTTGCACTTGCAAAACACCTGGAGATCAACTTGGGCCATGTAGTATTCTTTGCATTTCAGTTTCTCCTAAAATTTCAAACCACACTTTCAAATTTCACTTCCTCCCCGCCCAGGACCATGATAAAAATCTACATTCATATGGCAACATCCTAGATGAGCACCCTGGCAAGTGGTTTGAGACTAAGAAAATTACTTGGACTTAGCCTTTATGATAATCTTTACTTAAAGCTTGATAGAAGCAGAGTGAAGTCCCCTTAACTTTAGCGGACCTTGTATCTGACTCAGAAGGCTTAAATTGGTAAAAGCCCAGCCTTGCATGAGAAGAGTATGGCAGTGAGGAGCTTGCTTTCTCCTTTTCGCTGAAGGCTTCAAGCATTAAGTCAAACATTGTGGAGTTGTAGTTCTGTCTTTATACTCTCATGTAGTTAATTTTCTTGGTACTGAGATTCCAGCAGAGCTTTCAGCTAAAATGAATGTAACTAATAATTTGGAATTCAATAATATCTGATTTGCAAATTATTGCATGAGACATATATGAAGCCACATACTTAGTTATAAATTATTAATTAGGTTTGGAAATTATCTTGGATATGTAAATCTATTATTAAGTAAATATGTTGGCATTTCTACTTTTAAGTAATGAATGTAATATTGCCATTAAAAATTCTCCTTGTGATTATTCACAGAATAACTCCAAGAAACATAAGACAGAAATTAATTTATCTTTGAATTAATGTTCTCTTGCATCCAGGATTGCAGTTATTCTCCACGTCCTGCTACTCTAATTCAGAAAACAGTGCAGTTGGAAGTTGCTATTTCTTCTAGGGAGGAAAAGAGAAGAACAAATCACATTCTAGCTGATCTTCTGTTATATATTATTTTGTCTTCTGTATAGGAAGGGATATATAGGAGGGAGCTGTACAGGTCCTTCCAACCGGAGAGCACAAAGCCAGGGGCATTCTACATTTTCCTACGTGATGCCAGGCTCTGGGGATAAATATGGGTCTCTAGGAGAGTGTAGTTTCTCCCCTGTAAACCACACAGCAAAAGCAGGGAAGCACAGGTCCCATCTTTCCAGCAGGTGTGTATCTGTTTTTCTGCACTGTGTTGTTCTGCCACTGGGACGACTCAGCTCCCCACCTGCAGTGCCTTCTGCACACCCAATTACTTTCCTGTGGCGCTTTGCAGCTCTCAAAGACATAATTATACCTTTGATTTCTGCCTCTTTCATTTCTTACAGTAAATGACCAGGTCTGACCAGATATGATTTTGGCATTTGGTTCTGCTGCTGACACCTGCAAATAATAGACTTGGGTGGTGAAGTTTTGAGGTTCATTGTTATTTTCATTTCTGCGGGTATGTATTTAGCATGTGCCATTCTGGGTCATCCATTTTGTCCACGCTGTCAGGTGCAGCTTGCTCAGGGTAGATTCCAGCTGATAATAACCAATATTGTACAGTTTGCACAATATTTATGTAGAAGTTTTGATTGCAACTTTAGGTTATTGCTACCTTGACTGTTTACTTTTACTTTCACCAGAACACTCCCCAGATCTTTGCTCTCATATGGTAAATATGTAGGAATGCTGCATATGAGACTATCCAGCACAAAGATTTTAATGAAACGCTCCTGTAAATATGCTTGTTTCTCTCTTGCTACAGTTATTTTAAGTGTATGATTAATTTGTTGTTTTCACACGCTGCTGTGCAGCCATTTGTTATGTATTAACTTGTCTCAATCCTGCAAGGCGCTGACTGCTTCTGGATCATGCCGAGTCCCTTTCCCTCCCAGTGGTGGTGTTTAAGGACTTACAGGGTGCTCAGCACCTCGCAGGACTGAGCCCTGAATCCTGACAACAACAGGCTCTTTCAAAAACCAAACAGGTTTTCTGGAACAGGGTTCATACTGTAACGGCAATATTTTGTGCAATGGGTTTTCATACATATAGATTAAATCTTACCCAGAACAACAGATCTCGTAGTTAGTGGCTGCTGGAAGACATAAACATTCAGGTACGTATGGTGGTAATTAATTACATTTTACAATTATGGCATTATTGGTTGTTCCAGTTAAGTGCAAAACCATAACTGAGACTCATATTTAATCTTTTGTGTGTTGGCTGCAGTGCACTTTGCCCCTCTGTTAAAGTGTATGTGGTTTTTAGAGTTGCAGATAATCTGTGCGGTTCATCTAGCAAAGCCATTTGGGCATTATTCCTAGCTGCGCTTACGCGCTATACAATGGGGCACTTTGTGCACTGTGACTTCAAGGGGATCCCACCGGCAGTGGCATTGGGGGGCAGATTCCCTGGCATTGTCCCAGCTTTCTGGACCCCCCCCTTGAGCAGAAGTCCACCCAGCCATACAGCCGAGCCATTGGCAGCTGCCTGCGTCGGTGCATCGTCACTGGTGGCACTGGGCTGCAGCGCCATCCTCCCCTGGGAGTCAGGCACTTTGAAAGGTATGCTTTACTGAAGGGTAGTGAGCTGATCCATTGCTTACATTTTGGGAAGTCGAGAGAAATATTTAGTAGCCAAATGTATCTTAATGAGAACAAGATATGGTGTAGCCTGTGCAAACTACAGTATGAATTATTACTCTTCCTCCGAAACTTGTTTTGGGAGAAGAGTGTGGCATTGGTCTGTTATAAATTCAGATGTATTTGGCACAGAAAAAAGTGCTGTAACATATCATTTCTAAAGTTACTCTTCCTGTTTTATATGCAGATGAAGAATGTAATCTTCCATTGTTTGCAAGGAAAAAATCAGGACTGGAAACCTTTAAGCAATGGGGTTTAATGCCATCTACAAGCAAGGAAAATTACTTCCAAAAAGGCAGCCCCTGCCTTCCCTGTTCGACACCCTGCCATGCTAGGCAAGCAAGGAGATGCTCTTTGATTTTGGTCCCGGTATCACCTGCAAATAGTAGTACTTATGAACTAAAAACTAAACCTGAATTTTGCTTTCAAGCTTCTATTTAAGGTTGGCCAGAAAGCAAGGCACAGTTCTGTTCTAGGGACTGTTGGAGGAATATCACTTTAATTCAAATACACCTGTGTGTTAATAACATATCTTTTCAAAATATGCAATCACACTGTTGGCTTTTGCCTTCACTCCCACAAGTTAACTATCATTTGTGTGTGGATTTATCTCTTGAGATCAGTGTGATTTTAAGCATGCAATAGCAAAGAATCACATACATAAAATGTTTGCAAGATCACAGCTCTGGTGATGTACTCTTAACTGAAATCGGGGCGTGAAATAGGTGCATAAGTAGACTGAGGATTAAACAACGTGCTGACTGCCAGTTTTCTCAGGGTAATGACCATCAAGTTGGCTGCTGTGCTTTTCTGGAGAATAAGCAAAAAACCCAAAGAAAACTGAGCTTTTAGGAGTCTTTAGTAAATTAGAGAGGTTTCTGTGTAACTTTAAGCACAATTGGCTAAGCTAGCAACACTAAGAAGTTAAGAGTTGTTTACCCATTAAAAGAAAGTGGGGAAATGGGTAGAAGTTTATGGGAACAAAAGTGGACTGCTGATGCCAGTGAAGTATTTTCCAAAACTTTCAGCATAGGATGAAGGCACCATGTGATCCCGTGTAAGAATACTGCAGCAGAAAGTAGTCACAAGTACTCAATATCCTCCCTGGGAAAACAGCTCCTGGTTTAGGGGAAATGAGCTTGCGGTTGGTTATATGCTAATTGCTTTTCATTACTATGTGTTAGCAAAGCTGTTTAATACTTGCTGTAAAGCCTGGATTTCACTCTCCTCTCATTTAATACCAGGTTAAATCTGGAATAATAAGCTCTCAAAAGCTTAGAGGTTCCAGTAAAATGAGATTTGGCTAAAAATTACACATTGGTTTCTACTAGTAACAGTGTTGTAGCTTTGGTGCCCTAAGCAATAAGAGAAGCAAGACCGGTGAGAAAAAAGAATATGCTTCATTATGATATTGAATGATTTAGTAGAAGTTGCTGTGTCTTACTGCAAACCTTAGGAAGGGTTTCTTTCTCTGGAGAGCCTGAACTTCCTCCATCCCCCTTTTCTTAGACTTCAGAACAAAGAAAAATATAATAGTAAATTTTGAATCATTTCCAAGTGTTTGTGTGATGTATTTTGCTTAAGTGTTGGAAAATCAAGATGTGCATGGAGCCAGATGGCTGTTATTTCTGTGTTTCTCAGGCAGCAATATCTGTGACTCTGAGGGCTGAACACTGAATGGGAGCTGTTTATCAGCTGAATGATAGCAAGATTTCTGATAAATTAAGCATCTTCTCTTGGCCTGGCACAGTGAAGTATAAAGCTGATACTACAGTCATCTGAAAGTGGCTTGTTAAAAAGGTGCATCTCTGACCCTTTGGTTAAAACAATTCTTCTGGAATGTGTTTGTCTGTGGCTCTTCGGGACTTTCGAGTTAAAGCTTTCATGTAAATCTTGTCCTTGCTAGGAAAATTACCAGATGCTGACAGGGGGTGTCACCAGTGGCTCAGCTGAACATATGCTGCATATGCCTTGGCTGCAAGTGCTGGGCAGGGAGGCCCTGTTCCCTGCTGCTGCAGAGAATGGTGAAAACAGGTTTTAAACCAACTGATTTCAGCACAATACTAAACGTTAGCCTCTATGCAGTGTTCCTCCCACCAATGAGACTGAATAACTATTCAAGCATAGATTGGCCTGCCAAAATTTTTGCTGCATCAAGAAAAAGTTAGGTGGCATCTTTACTGAGTTATTTTACAAATGGCCGTTTTGAGGTACACAGCAATCCCAATATCCTTGCATAGAGGCTATGTTTGTATTATTTTGTGGTGAGGCTGGAATCGAAACTGAATCAGAGACTGAATGCAAAGCAGATTAAAATGTCTATTATTTACCTTAATCATTGATTTTAATCTCTGAATTTGACACAATAGCGCTTCATAAAAAAAATCAATTCACCATTTTCCAGAGAAAGTTTTTTCCTGCTTTTCCAGAGATCACACTTAAAAATATTTCCTGTTTGGGATGTTGCCACAGAATTTTGTGTTTCTTTGTGTCTTGTGAACCCGCTACAGGCACCCACCCAGCACCACCACCCACACACCCACCTCACACCCACATATCCTGGCACCCTACAGCTTTGAAAGACAACACACGGAGAATAAGCTGAGGGCAACGGCATGTTCCTCAGCCCTTTCCAATTCACAGCCCTCCTGGGCAGCTCCTGAGACAAATTCCAAGTCTGGAGCCATTTCAGGAGTCCCGTTGCTTGTGGAAGGAGTTTCCACTTGCCTTCCTGCGCTTTTCTCCCTGCACTTGGATGCTTACTTCCACCTCCTGCCCTCCAACAGCTTGGATGCATCCGGGGAAGCTGGTTCAAGTCCCAGCCTGGCAGGAAAAAGCAGAAGGGAGGTCCAGCATCTCTCCGTTTAGGTGGTGGCATGCTCTTAGATTGGCTGGAGCCATCACTTCTTCCGTAGAGACCAGGTAGATCGAAGGAGATGATGTGAACAGCAGCAGGTGGTCTGTGGGGAGCAACAGCACCTCTGGGTCAGCGTGTGCTAACAGGAGACAGCAAAGCAGCCGTTCCGGCCCTGGCACAGAAAGAGAAAGTTTGCTGAATTATGTCATGAAAAGGGAGAGGTGGGAAGAGGTCTGACTCAGGTATTTAGTATTGCTTGGACAAAAGACAACCCTAGGACAGAACTGGTGCAAACTGCCGCCCTTTCACACTGAGCTGGAAACATGGCTCACATCTCCAGCTTAGTATTTTAATTATGTACCCCAGCGTGTTGAGGGAATGGCTTCCATGGTTTTTTTTATTAGATTTTCTTAACCAGAAGTTTAACAAGGTCTTTTTCAAAAGGACAGTGTCACTGACAGGTACCAAAGTGTCCATTTTGCTGTTTGCAATGTTTAGGCAAAGACAGCTCACCATTGTAAATTAAATTTTGTAGTAAGGAAATGTGTAATCTTTCAGGTTCAGAGCTGTCTTGTACTCTTACAAGACATAAACTATTAGCCAGATCTGCAAACTCCAGTTTAGAAGATTAATGAACCATCATCAAAATAGGCAACTGAGTCTTGAAATGGGCACTTTAGTCTGAACTTCTTTCAAAAAACTGGAATTTAGGGTTTGTCCTCTAGGTGGGTAGGTAATGGATTATTTTCTCTGTGTGTACATTTTTTATAGTTCTCATCACCATAAGCATCAAAGTTCCAGAGGAGCATTGATGGATTTGTTCTTGCAGGCCCATAGGTTATAAGGTACTACTCCTATCATCACTTATTTTACACATACGGCACTTAAGCTGAGAAAAGTATGCTGAACTGCTAAGGTCAGAGAGAAAGAAAATCCAGAATCTCTCTTCCCCTGCCTCAGTCATAAGACATCTTTCCTGCCTGAGATGGGGGTTTCGTTTTTTTCAGATAATTTACCATTACTTTGGGGGCTCGTAAAATCCAGAGTTGTTTAACCTCTACTCATAGGAATATGGGTGTCTGAGCCAATGGCCATAAGGGTCTCTTGGGGCACTGGTTCCAGTCCGGCCCTGTTTCAGACAATTATGCCATTTGGTACCTTAGATATACATAACTAACTCCATCTCAGGTTACTAAAGTCAGGTTTTCTTCCACGCTGTTCTAATAGAAAGACAGTTGCACGATTCTGATGTTCTGATCTTAAAAAAATCTTCTTCTCATTCCCCACCAAAATCTGACTAACTTGTGCAGCTGCAATATCTTATAGAGGCAGTCAGTATGTATTATTTGTATTGCTTCCTAGAAACAATTATAATATTACAAATAATATCAGGCTGCAAGAGATTTCCTTGACTACCCTGCTCATAAAAGAGCTAATTTAATATGTATGGTTGTTTTTAACAGGGCCAATAAGCTAGCCCAAAATTTATAAATTTGTATGTGTCTGATTCCATGTTCAAACAAACAGGTTTTTGAGTGAGCAGCATTGTGTGTTTTCTGCATCTTAAATCAGGTAACTCCTTGTCCTGCCAAAATAAATAGACAGTTTGCTTAAATTTGATGATCCATATTTTTAAAAAATACTCTTGATTTTAGTGTTAATGAAGAAGAAGGTAGGTAGTTAGTACAGCACCAGAGGAAGAGAGGGATGACTATTAGTTAAAGGCTTATCATTGCTTTGAAGTTTTCAGGCAGGATAAATTCAGAGCACATACTTTATTGAAAAGGCCCAGCACGTAAATGTTGTTGTAGCACTCATTGGTATCTACTTTGTTCAAATTATTTTTTTTCTAGCTTTTCCATTCCACAGGATTTTTGATCAAGTAATTTCAAACAAAAAGTAGAAGTTATTGACACACTAGAGGTAGAATTAGCAAGAAGATTTTTTTTTTCCTGAAAAGAAAGAGAAACACGGTGGAGATGGTAATTCAATCTTCTGGCACAAGAAATGTGCCCATGAATGTTAATTTAGTTCAGACCGTAACAAAGACGGCAAGTTTGTCATTGTAAAAAGAGACTAAACAAAGAAAAGTATTGATAGTAATTGAAAAAAAACCTGTGTCATTCTTGAAGCACATGAATCAAGATCACCTAGAAGCCTCCTAACAACAACAACAAACCGCAGTGCTTCCCCCCCAAATGCTACCTATTTCTCCTTTTCTTAATCTTACTGAGATATTCACTGTTCTGACCTCATGAACATATCAAAAGCTGTAATTTTTCAGGGCTTTTTGCTCTGGCCACCATGGAGTTAACTAAGGTGCACAGCTGCACTATCACCAGTTGGGTATTTCTGTTGCATCATGCTGGGCCAATTAATCTACTGAGACATGTTATTTTATTATAATAAGCATCAGAAGCAAGATGATCTTATACAACTTTGCATAATTTCTACTGATGTGGCACCATCATTCCTAATGAAGTCCACTACCTGCTTCACTTTTAAAGGAGTTCCAGCTTTTCTAATTTCTGAAGGACTCTGTACCTTTGCGGTGTTGCTGTATCCCTGCTCTCTTCAGCAGGGCTGAATTACTTAAGTGAGGGTTGGGTGCTCCTTGTGCTTCCTCCCCGAACGCAGGGCGAAGCACCATCACTCAGAAATCAAATAAACCCACGCACAGCCCCTTGCTATGGCTCACATGCAAAAATGAATGAAGTGAGCCAGCCCCGTACTGTCACTGCAGTCCCTGGCCTGAGCGGTGCAAACACCCGCTGCAGGTGGTCCTCAGCTCTCGAACTCCTCAAGACCCTTTCTGTATGTATTTATTCTGCCATTGATTTATTTTGGCCTCCTGGTTGCATAATGAGGCACATTCATATCCTCAGGCAATTTTGGAAGGACAGTTTTGAATAGAGAGGATGGGATGGCAAGGTAATTAAGTGGGTGGGGAAGAAGGTTGATAAAGAGCTCTTAATAGTCACTTTTACATGTTATTATTTCGAGCAAGGAAAATAAATACAGAATGGCTGTAGGGCCATCAGATGCTGCAGCACGGGGTGTGACATAGGAAAGGATGGCAGGTAGAGCAGAGAAGGAAGAGAAAGCAAATGGCTGCAGAGTGGGACAATTCCAGCTCTCTGAGATTGCACCCTTTCCTCCCAACTACTCCATATCACTTTAATGTACATCCATCTAACAGAGAATCTACTGTAACTTTTTTCAAGGGAAGAAGAAAAAGAAAAATACATAGGGTATATATTTTCCTTCCCATTTCTGTCTACTTTACGTCTCCACCGTCCTTTTCCTTCCTACATCTTACATTTTGTGAGACACAAAACAAAGGTGGAATTCAGACTTCCTAACTGGTAACTGGAAGTCTTTATGTTTAAACACAATGATCTGTTTATTGGAAACTGCTCTGCTGTAGTACCAGCCATCTCTTCATGTCATGCTGTCTGAATAATGCCTCTCGAGGATGGGGAGAAAGAATAACATCGCAGTTGGACCCCGTGGGGTTATAAATAGCATTGTAGCAGCCTGAAAGGCTGAAGCCATCGTTAAGTTGCATGCAGCTGTATTGGTATAGGTGGGTGAGTAAGAGCAACTCGGAGATGGGATAATGGTAACCTGGAACACAAGGGTCATTTTCCATTGATGGTGTCACTCCATCAGGCTATCGTGTTCTCCCTAAATTAGGTCTCTGTGTTTAACTGAGCTGAGCAAGATCAGTGAAATAACCTCAGCAAAGCACATTTAAAAGACGATTAGAGGGAAAACCAGTTTGTTGTGTGTTGTGATTTAGACCAAATTGTGATAAACTTTTCTCACTTTGGTCAGTAATTGCCTTTATCAGAAGCAAAGTAACTGCAACAGGAACTGGCCTTTCGGAAGTAGTGTACCAGGTTCCTGCACAGGGGCAATGGTGACTTTCACTGGGCAAATTAAGGAGGTAATACAGGAATTTAACCCAGGCTGTCCTTTGAGTGTTTTCCTCAGCAACACGATTCATTTTCTGGAATGGAGTTTTTCAGTGCCAGGATGACAAAGGTCTTGAATTTGGACAATCCCTTTCAATTTATTATTACTAATTTGGTTGCAGATATACACAAATGGAAAAATCCTACATTAATTTCACAGTTTATATATAAAACAGGTGAAAATAATTAGCAGCCTATGTTAGTTTGAGTTTGCATACACAAACATACTACTCATTTCCAAACTGAACAAACTGAGATCTTGATTGTGCTCCTAGTGAAGTCGGTGGGGGAGCTGCCTTTAACTTCAACAGATATATGACTCAGTTTAATTCCCCCAGTGGGACTTGTCAATGTGTAAAGATTCCTTGGAGGTTAATCGCTTGCAGGAGAGTCTTTGCCTGGGATGTAAAAGGAAGGTGCAAATTGCAGAACTGGAGCATTAGCTATGTACTGCAGCCTGGAAAAGACACTGTCAATTAAAGCAAAGGGATCTCTTATTTCAGTAATCCTGCATGTTAATAATTAAATTTGGTCACTCATTAATTTAGAGTATGTCTTAGAGAGTCACTTCCTTTGCCATCTTGCCCAATAGCTGTTGAAATAGGACAAATGCTTTTATATTTTCCTGAAATGATTCCTTTGGGCTCTTTTTTTGTACTCTCTTCATTTTAAGAGTACCTTTTTAAAAAAATCACTACTTTAAAATAGACATTTAGAAAGTGTTTATAAAAGAACTATGAAAGAAATAATAGACTTGTGGGAGTGGAAGAGCGGATTTCTAAACTAAGTAGAAACAATCATTCTCATTTAGACTGTTCAGATTTAAGTGAGTGACTTTATTACACAAATGTGACCTTTGCTATTCTGAGAAAGCTGAGATGTATCACTACCTTTAAAAGTTGGGGGGGG
>VYZV01045308.1:273935-288553 GCA_013401275.1 Pandion haliaetus
GGCGGGGGACGACCCCCCCGTCCCCCGCCCAGGCAGCGGCAGGTTTGTGGAGATCCCACTGGCCTTTGTAGAGAGAACCGTGCGGTGACCTTCGTTTCTAAGATGGTGCCAGCGTCGGGCAGGGCATCCCAGTGGTTTCTGGGCATTGTGCGGCATGGTGGTGCGAGCACCTGCCTGCCCAGCAAAGACCCTCGGCCAGGGCAGGGGAGGCACGGCCGTGGGTCCCAGCACCGGAGCGTGGTTTGGGCTGCTCAGCTCGTCCCAGTCAGAGAGGTGCCGGTCGCTTCCGAACTCAAGTTTTCACGGTGCTGTCACGACAGCGTAGGCTGGCTTCTGGCTTTATGTACTTCTGAATCTTTTCTTTGGCTAGGGAAAAATACTTCGCTGTGCACTTGATGTAACTTTTAAGTTTACCTGCTGGGGAACAGACAAGACGGTTGAGTGTCACGCAGCCTTCTGACAGTAGCGAGCGTAGGAAAAAATATGTGTGTTTTCCTCCTCTTTGCCTACTGTTTGAGGACTGGGTGGCAACCTGAAGGATGTGTTCGGTTCTTTGGATGAAAACTTCTCATGTGTCCTGGGGCTCAGTGCTGAGCACTGCGAACAGGAAGATAGGATTCCTGTTGTTGAGGACTCTCTAAGTGTGTATGTGGATTATATTCAGTGTTGTAAGGTAGGTGTGGTAGTCATACTGAATTTATTAGCTTATTAAGCGTTAGAGAAACAAGTACGTACTGAAATTATTCAGGTCTGTTAAATTGCTAATGAGTGCAGTTATACTTCGAGGGGGTTATGAATGCCTTCTCCTCACCACTGCAACACACCTTTGTTTGGCAAAAAAGAACTTCATTTCGTGTGTGTCTTTATTTCCTACAGTGAGGCTCAAACTTTTCTTAGTTGGGGACTTTGTAAGGAAATTTGTCTAATAGTTGGTTTTGTTTTCCTGACACAGGCAGTGCAGCCTGAGGAGCTCAGCTCACCCAGTCGATGTGAAAGCAAGACAAACCGAAGTGCAGCAGACGAAGGAGAGGCAGCGAGGTCCGCTGGTAGAGACGGCAGTGTCGCTTTGAGCTACCCCAGCCTCCGTCTCCATGCGTACAGCATCGAGAGCATGACAACGTTTCCGAATGGCTGTGGAAATGGCACCACCGTTACTTGTATAGTTATGGATAATAAAGAGCCCCAAAACCAGACTACCTGTGTCAGTCATAATGGGGGATACAGCACCAGCAACAGTCAAGAGGAAGAAATTCAAGAGGATAAACTCAGCCCTTCCAAAATCATGCGCTTTTTCACCACCCCTCGGAAACGGGCTAATTCTAGCTCTGACAGGCCTCGTTCTCTGGTTTTGATGGGCAACTCGTCCACGTGGAATGCTCTGTCTTCCATCAGAAAAATGGGATCTTTCAAGAAGCTGAAGTCTTCGGTTCTCCAAGGAATTCAAACAAGGGAATGCTCGGACATCTTAAATGAGAACGGCGTAGGCAAACATGGTTCAAATGGGGCAATGGTGCGAGTTCAGACTAACAGGTATTCCTATTCGGGGCCTCTACATGATTTCCAGAATGCAGTGGATGGTTTAGCTTCTGACTGCTCTGATGCGGAGGAGAGTGATGAGTCTTTCCTGAGGAATACTCATCGCTCACGCAGTATTAGGCGGGCTTATGGTGCTGGCCGTATAAACTTGCTAGACACGGATAAAGTTCAGGGTCATCACAACTGTAGTAGGCCAACATCACCTGTCATCGCAGAGCCAAAGATCTGTGAAATTTTAGTGAAAGACTCTGAAAACAACAGGATCATTTATCGGAGAAGCAAAAGCTCAGATAATTTGAACTTTCTGAAAAAAAGTTCATTCAAACGGAAGTCCACCTCAAACCTTACCGACCTCAAGGTTGCAAGTGAAAAACAGACGCCAACAAGGACTGTGAGTGTCCCTTCCGCTGACTCGGACAAAACTGGTGGGAACTCCGGGAGGAGATCCAAGCGATGGAAGAGCCCTATCAGGGCAAAGGATTTTGACCGAGTTTTGAAACTTGTCAGTAATGTTACAGATGTCGCGTGGAAGAAGGATGGCCCTAAGAGCACAGCTCCTTCTCCCAGTGAGCAGTCCCAGAGAACAAGGTCAAACAGCAGACTGCACGATGACTACTCCCGCAGGGTTTCCAGCAGCACGGAGCACGACAGAAAGAGATGCACTTCCCCGGTATCTAGTCCAGACTCTTCCTCTCTGGGAACACCTTGTCTGCAAAGCCCCGCAGTTGCTCAGGATAAAGAGGCTGAAATGAATGTAGCTATTGCTGAAGACAAAAGCCTCAGGACATCATCAGGTATCCCAGACTCTGATAGCTTATCACCCACGCTGAATGACATTAGTCCATTTCCCAATGAAGTGTTTTATTCGGACTCGGATGAACCAAAAGCTACCCAGCAGTTTACATATGAAGCTGAAAACCTTCACATTCCGGTCAGGCCGACTACTCCAAAGCCTCAAAGTCCCACTGCAGAGAAGGTCAAGTGCAATATGAATTTCCAGTGCCCAGACCATCACAGCACATTGTCCCTGAGCTCATCGGAGAGCGAGGAGAGAGTCGAGGTACCGGGGCTGAAGCTGGGCAGGAATCCTGTTTGCTTCCAGGACTCTGTGCAAACTGTGTACTATGATGATGGAAATGAAGACAGTGGCATAAGCAGCCACTCTCAGCTGAGCCTCAATTTAGCCTCTGGTGCTGAAGAGAAAAAGGAAGAGGTAAGAAAGAAAGCAAAATCCTTTAGAAGTTGTATATATATCTATCAGATTATATATATATACATATATTATATGTCTTTATTAATGCAAAACAGTGCAAACAATGCAAAATAACCTGAATACTAATGGCTATTGCAGCTTGTTATTGCTAAAATAGGCTGACAACAATTATTGCCTTTAATATATTCTCTTTGGATGCCAACATCAAATGATTTTTTCTTTGTGCATTAATATCAAAGAAAGTTTTGGCAGCAAAGCTATTCATGTATGTTTTCAAGGGCAGCTTACTGCACCCTGCAGATACACCACCTTGTCATGTGGTCTCGTCAGATTTTACCAGCCTAAGCAGGGTCTGGCTGTGTTTCCTTCCAAGCTGAAAGGTCTGTAAAGAGTCTGTATATTTTGAAGTAGTGTTGATTCAGTGCAAAACACTTTGTCTGTGGAAGCCTTGCAGAACATGGTAGTATTTGTAGAGCAGTGTGGCCTGACAGATACAGTAGAGGTTTAAGCATTCAGTTGTATCCGATGTTTTCACTGTCCAGTGACGGCCATGCTGAGGGTAAACTGTTGGTTGTTTATTTGCCTGCGGATTTCAAACAGCAGGACTTTAGGTGCTGGGCTGAGTGTGTTGCTACTAATGTTTTGGTGAAGATGCCAGCGTTTCACTGCACTTAACGCATGATTTCATACTCTCAGTAGATGGGTAGATAGATGTATTGCAGCACCTCTGAGGTAAGTTCATGTAATAACCCTGTGCCCTTACCTAAAGCACCCTGTGAGTTGGCACCGGAGCAATTTTGGCAGTGTTGGTGAAGAGCTGTCAGAAGTATCCTGCACCCACCTGAAACAGTGTGGCTCACCTCAACCCCAGCAATGTGCAGTAACGTGGTTTTGAGCTACTCGGGGTGAGGCAGCAGAGAATTTGCTACTCATTGGGAGAAAAACACCAGGGCAGAAATCCCTCTGGATCTGTATGAATATGGAAACCATTTACAAAATAAAGCTGAGGTATCTTTTAAGCCACCTCAGTTTGACTAAAAGTATCTTATACCTCAGGTACGAGATAGACAAAGGCAGTTATTGCAGCTGCACAAACTTCGGCCTTTCACGCTGTACAGTCTTACAATGTCTGTCAAGCCATCTTACTTTTAAAAGCCTGGCATGGTTTTTGCAGACTAACTGTAAATAGTTACAGAGCTTATCAATATTGTCCTTCTGCTGGAGAAAAGCGAGCTTGTTTACTGTAGTGCTTGCAGCTATGGTAAGATTGGAAGAATAAACCCAATGTTGGGGGCTCTGAGGTTATTTCCTCTTCTGGAGTCCCAGAGTTGCCACAGCCATCCATCTTTCCCAAAACTCTCACTTAAGAGCATATGCAAGGAGATGCTCTCACACTGCCAGAAGAGGCAAGAGCCCTAGTGTGGACGTATGTCAGTTGTATTTCTCGGGAATAAAATGGGAAGTAAAATTAATGCTACTCATCTACCATCTAGTGGTGATCTGCAATCATGACCCCAGAGAAATTCAGCTGGTCCCTCCCCTTGGCTCCCAAAAAACCAGTACAGTTTTTAAATGAATGTGTACATTGGGTGGATAAAAGTTACTGCAGTTTTAGTTTTAACACCACGTTCTGTTATTATCTAACATGCAATTTAAACTTTCTCTTTATATTATAACATATTTTAGGTTAATTTTGAGTGCCTTTTAGTGCTTGCCTCACTTGTCTAAAATACAGAGTGCACTAGTGGCAGCTCTGGGTTTGTGTAGTGGGCAGATGGCCAGCATGGGATGGAGCCCTCAGGAGATGAAGGACGTGGTGGCCAGGGGACGGATTCCTCGGCTGCCGGGGCAGCAGAGGGGGACTGTGGACCCCATGCTGCTGTGAGCACTGCCTGGAGCCCCTGTGTAGGGCAAAGCGACTGCGGCCTCCCATATGGTGCAGCTGCATCCAGACCTCTCTTCTGATCCAAAAAAGCAAAGTTCTTGGAGGTGGTAGCTGTGGATTGGAAGCAGGAGCTGTGCAGGACGGGGTTTACTTCTGTCTTACTCTGCAAGGGATGTAAACTCTGTCCTCGCTTTTTTCCATGCCTGCTCCTCATCCCATACGCAACCCTAAAGCTGTGGCACTCAGAGTGACTACAAAACAGGCAGAGTGGTATGGTTTCTCCCTGCCATTTCTTTGAAGGGTTTCGTTGCTTGTTTCCTCCTCCTTTACAGCATGGTTTCCTCAGCATGGAGGTAGCTTGGCACCAAAGATACTTATGCCAGGTTATTTTTTAATTGGGAGTTTATTCAGCCCGCAGGCACTTTTATGAATGCCGCATACGCGCACAATGAGGTCACTGGGGCTTGAACTTCTGACTACAGTTCACGTTACAGAACTGTACCCACGCAGCAAGTTGTTCCTGTGACAGTCAAGTGCTTCGTTCATTCTCAACAAGCATTTGAGATATAATGCTGAGCCATGCAAATCCCAAATTTTTAAGACTTTGTCTGAACTTTAAATACACTTTGTTGACGGACAAATCTGCACTGTTACCATGTTTCATGCATCTTCTTTTCTGTATGGATTTCATGTAAAAGCCAGTATATATTCCAGTGTAGCCACTAAAATCTCTGTGGCTTGGAGACATATTTCAGTACAAAGCTTACAAGGTGCTAAGCAGTCAGGCTCAAACGTGTTCTTCTTTCAGGACTGACTGCCATAGCTGGAAGCAAATCTAGTTTATTCCCTCATCCAGTAGATTAGTCAGCAAATGAAGTCTCTGGAACTTGGTCCATCTCTATATTTTCCCGAATGTGGAAATGAAATATTTCTACCTTGCTTTTCCCCGATGCTGTAAAGCTGATTTTGCAGTATGCACACAAGAGTGTCTATCCGTTTACCTGAATCGATGTTTTGGGGATTTTTTTTCCCTATGCAATTCAGTCTTGAGATCCTGTCACTTCTGTCACTTTGTTGGTTTCACGAAAATGCAAGATTTGGACTGGAGCAGGGGAGGTTTGGCCTTCTTGGTTGTTGGTGCTGCCAGAGGTTGCTTCCCAGGGAAGAGCTAATTAAGTACAGCCTGGATCCATGCCTCAGCACCTCTTAAGCTAGAGGCGTCAGTCACCAAAGCTCAGCTGTGACAGCCCACGCTTTCCCAGTCTGCTTTATGCCACTGTCACTTATATTCAATATGTTGCTTTTAAATAGCATCAAGAGATGATTAAGTAGAAGTTTGTATTTGGACTGTTTTGCATATTCTAGTCTTTCCTGAAGAAGAGTCCCATGTCAGTGTAAATAGCAAAAACTTAAACTCTCTGCTTTGGACTGGCATGCATCAGCCACTAAGGCTGCCTAAATAAAATACTGTTCTAAATTTGTTACAAAAAAGACAAATCAATTTATTTGACATTTCACCTAGTCTTTCACAAGCTCTTAGAGCACCTGCTATTTAAGTTGCCTTGCTGGCATCTGGCTTCACAGTACACCAGACTTTTTATTACTTAAATACCTTATCTGCATGGCTATAAGTGAATGATAAATTACAGTGAAGAGGTAACTCAGCTGTAATTAGGGTTGAGTCACATTTTGTTTGTAGACTGTATTTTAAGTGCTCTAAGACCTGTCTGTTGACTCATTTATGTTCATGCCATGTGAAAGTCAGTTGTCCTAACTAATGCACATCATGCAGTCCCCCAGCTGTTGGCAGAGTTGAGCTGGTCTGTCCCGTACAGGTCTCTGGGCTCTGAATATTGAGCACGGGTGGCTTAACTTGGGAGACAGCTTATGGAGGAGAAGAGGAAGAAGAGCTGTATGGGTGGGAATATGGTGAGGATTCCAGCCTGTCCTCACTGTTCATCCTCCCTATTTCTTGCTTCAGAAAGTGTCCTTACAGTGAAGGACCGAAGGGTGGTGGCTGGATGTGGTCATGTTGAATACCTGCAAGGAGCATGCAGCAGCCAGGAGCTGACGGGTGGGCATCCTTGGTACCTACCGCAAGCTCCCGAGGGCTGTGGGGCTGGGCATGAACACACCTGCTGGGAGCTAGCTGGTTTCAGCTCTGTGAGCTCTTCTTTTTGGATTTATTCACCCTGGTTCATCCACACGCAATTTAGAGTGTGGCTTAATCAGCTTAATCTATATAACTGAAAATGTGGTAAACTGTGAAGGATAATTAGGTAAAGTGACTAAGGGGGGGAACTTCTTGAACTGGGTTTACTCCTATGGTGCTTGTAATTTGGAGCAAGGGCTCACCACTCCCGTGGCACT
Source organism: Pandion haliaetus (assembly GCA_013401275.1). Lineage (NCBI taxonomy): Eukaryota > Metazoa > Chordata > Aves > Accipitriformes > Pandionidae > Pandion > Pandion haliaetus. Next base: position 280,940 of record VYZV01045308.1, read on the forward strand.
CTGGTCTTGCTGGTTACAGGGCCTGGGGACAGAGCAGCAGAGCACTGTAACGGGCTCTCAGCAGCATCTCTGACAGCCAACAGGTTTCAGTTAGACCGAGTGACACTGGATTTACACTAAACTCTCTGAGCTGCTCTGCACAAGTCAGGATACATTCACACAATGTCTCCACAGTTGCTCAAAGAGTGACTTCCAGGAGCGCTTGCCCAGACCTAAACAAGAAACCACTGCACATTGCTATAAACCCAAACTGCAGAACCAATCACTGAAATGATGCGAAAGGGAGCCCTCAAAGGACACAAATATCTTTCTGTCACAGCAAAAACTCTTCCAACTCGCTGTGGCAGAGCTATCAGCCATTCAGTACAGCCCGTAATAATTTGTTGCTGTATCCTCTACTAGGAAGAAGAAAAACAAGGCAGTGGTGACAGTAATCTGAATTTTGGATCAGATTAAATTTTAGCCTGAGTAACTCTGCAGTGCTGAATAAAATTGGCCATTCCTGAAAACCATAGGGTAGTACAGGAGCTACTGTCAGCCCTGCAAAAGGGTTTGTGGGTGCTGAAAGGGGGAGCTCAGGTGGACTCCACTGCACTTAGCCCACAGCAAGCTGTCCCTTTCCTTACTGCATTTGTGCTCCTCTGCCTTTCCAGAGTGTCTGCTATTTGACTGTGCCGTAGCTCTCCTCTGACACCTTAATAATACCCAGGCACTGCTCACCCTGTGATCAGGAGTAATAGTACAGCAGAGAGTGGAACAGCACTTCTGGCCATGTAATTTGATTTTTACATCGAGCATGGTGGTGTCAGCGCTGGAAGTCCATCTCGATGCTAGGAGGTTGCGATGGCCAAGTTGAGCAGAGGCAGCTGCAGGGTTTCCTCTGAGCCACCTGCGTTTCCCCTTTCTGGGATCCGGAGGCTGCGGTGCTGCTCCGGTGGTACCCGGATGCTGAGCAGGGTGCTGTGGCAGGCTGGGAGACTGGCTGGGTGCTGGAGGAGACCGAGCACAGACGCTTCGACTTTTCCTACTCCAAGCTCAACCACAGCAGCCTCGCCCTTACTCCATGCTCTAGGAACTAATAGTTTGCAGACATAGAGTTGCCCAAGGCAGCTCCACCCCACACAAGCTGGAGTTTGTGACTGCTGCTGGGGCCTGCTGGTGGCTGGGTTGGGCTTGGGCAGGGATGATGAGGCTTTGCTCTGGAAGGGCGGAGAGAGGGGGGGAACCAGAGGACCTCTGCCTGGAGAGGCACTGAAGAGATGCAAAGGCCTATGGCTTTTTATGTTTTGCTTTGTTAGCATAAAGTTCCACTTTCAATCTGTGGTTATCATCTGGCTTTTGAGGTTTGCCAGTGGGTATTACAAAAAAAGCCTGGAAAAAGTTGCTTGTTTTGCCAACTAAAAGGAAAATGCTTTTTTTTTTTTTAGACCTGTTACTTGATCTGGGGTGTTCTGAGTTGATTTAGCAATTACTTAGGGATTTATTTAGGGATTATTAATGCCTATACATCTTCTAAAAAGAGGCAGAGGATATGAATACTCCTTTGCTATACACTACATGCTTCCTGTTCCAGCTGAAATACTGAAGTAAAGAAGGGACAGTGTTAGAGCATCACCCAGCCATCCCCAAGTATCAGTCACTGGAAAACTAGTGAAACAGTTTTCTGGTTTTAGCACGCTTGCATTTTTATATGACTGATGAGATTATTTCTGCAAAGCAAATACATTTCCCTTCAAACTCCCCTATGCCATTTGGAAATATGTTAGCTGATTTGGTTTTGGAAATGAGTTAGAGGAGAGGATGAAGGAAATCTTTGAGGCTGAAGAACAGATTTGAGCGTCATGAGATCTGGCTTGTCATTTCCAGTTCAGCCCTATGCTTCCTCTGTGACTTACATGACTTAACTGCTTTGTGTCTACTCCTTATCTGTGAAATGTGGATATTATGAAGGTGAACTTGCTTATCTTGGGAGGGCATGTTGCTGAGAGGGAAAGCATTACGCTTGTTGATTATGATAAGCAGGCTTTCAAGGATCAGGTTAAATGAAGCAAACCTGCATTAAAAATGTTTTAGAAATATATATGGCTAAATTTTGGTTGGGGTTGTATCTATATAGCCTGCTCTTTTAATGTGGTTTTATAGGTGTGGGTTAGTTAGAAACCCACAATTGCTTTGGTGTCAACAAATCCCAAGAGTAGAATTAAATAAATTTTTTCCAGTTTCTAAAACCTCCAAAATGAGTGTTTTACCACGGTAGTTTGTGTTGCTAATGGGTATTGATTTTACCATATTACAAGGCATAGTAATGTAATTTTATTTCATTACAATGCATAGTGTTTCCTGCACCCATTCTAGGAGCTCATACTAGTATAGAGCAGTGGTATTCCTTTAGGGGGCCCTCCTTTGGAGCAGTACTCTGCAAATTTCTAAACTGTGGGTCTAAATTTTTGAACTGGGGTGGGGGTGGGGTGGGGAGAGACAAGGCAGATTATCTTGCTATGTTTATAACTTCCAAGCAGCTAAAACTTATGTTAAATTTTGAATATGGCTGTATTATTTTGATTTCTTCTGCTTTGCTTGTTTGTATAGGTGTAAATGCCTACGTCCTTAAACAGGTTTTTTTGCAGTTGTTTCACAGATTGTATTCTGTCTTGCAGACCTGTCTTGCTTGAATAGCACTGTATGTTCTAGGGCTAGATAATCAGTGCATTTATTTGGGGTCTTCTCAAAGGCTAATTAAAAAGAAAAGATGCTAGTGGCAGAGGAGGCAGAGGGATGTAAAGGAAAAGAATAGATGCAATTTGCATTTAATTAGAAAGGAACAGATGGAAATTTTCTTCCTGTAAGTGAATTGGACTGGTTTAATAATTCTGGTTGGTTAGTGATAGAAGATGAAAACACTGACTGCATGGGTGCTTTCCTCTACAGTACAATCATTTCCTTGGTAACTATTGCTGTGATGGAAATTGTCAGCCTGTTGGATCAACAGGGAATCACTGGGCTCTCATAACAGTTTAGGATCTTTTTATAAAATCTGGAAAGAAAGCAATAAATATATTTTCTCTGGGAGGCTGTATTGTATCCGGAGTCTCATAATCTCTGTGTCTGTCACAACAGTTTGCAAATAAAAATATTGATCATGTCCATGAAACATAAAACAAGCTTTTGACCTCTGTTAGTAGTGATGATAAATGAACTTCAACTAATGCTCCCCCACTGCTATTTAGCAACAAGAAAAAGTTGAAAGGTTGCCTTTTATCATGTACCTGGGTGGAGCCATGTTGTCCAGAATTTACTCTGTTGAGTGAAGGTGATAAAATAGTTTGTGGCCACTAAAGTCATGATCACTTGGTCCTTTTTATTTTTGGTGGCTTATATGAACTGAAAAATCAATTCTAATATTACTACTGAGTTCCTAGAATTTGGCAGTTACTGTGTTACACAGAAATATCAGCTATTTAATATTCACCAATTATAAATACTGGCATACAGCTGTCATTGTTAGCATAGGAAGTTTGTACATTTTTATATAGACCCCTAAATGTACACAGAAATGTGTACTTGTGATCAAAATACGGAGATACCTACGTGACAGCACAAATACTGTGAGGCTTTTAAGCCTTGTCATTTACAGAAGAATGTGACTGATTATCCATCACAAGTTTTCACTGAGAATATGTAGTAATTGTGTTCTGAAGCTTCTCAGCCTACTCAGGTTTTCCTTGTAACTTATTCTTAGCCAGAATTATCTGTTTCATTTATCATACCTTTCTATAAATTGCATTTGGAAATTAATATGCATTTCTTCTAAAGACATTATTAGATTTTTATTATCTCCTTTCTCTGGATTGGAAAAAGGCAGCTGTAGTTAGCAAGGCTGCATTTCAGTTGGGCAGCTCAAAAATACAGAGGTACCAAAACAAGAAGCATTGCAACTTATTGTGGAACTAAGGAAAAGAAAAAAGGCAGAAGGGGGCCAGGATGCTCTTTCACCTGGAGACCAGCAGGACTGGGGGTCCTTGTCCAAGAGGCACCTACCTGTGACTTCCCAGCAGATTGCCAGATAGAGAAAAAACTTTCAGGGGATTTAAGTGTCCCTTATACTGCCATGCTTTTCTATATGGATACGTTATGCAGCATTAATTGTATCGGTACATTTAGAACATAAAAATAAAATCTAAAAAATCCAGGGGGTTGAAATGCAGATTAGTGGGCAGGGAGCCTCAGCAATGTACGCAGGCATCAACATGTTTATAGACTGGTGATTTTATTTTCGTTAGGGAGTTTATTGGCATAAACGCATTAACAAAAAATCACGCAGGGATTTTTTTTTCCTCTGCCATCGTGGTGGCAGCAGTATGTCAGCCCTCACAAGCATACCAACAGCAGCAAGCTGACCAGCAGCGGGCTGTGTTGGGTCAGACTTACAGTTTGGGCTTTTTCTGCAGTGGAGAGTGTGGTCAGGTTTGGTGTTATTCACGGTTGGTGTAACTGTGCCAGCAAAAGTCCTGCCATGCAATTTCAGGTACTGGCAATTTTTTGCCATTTCACTGATAGAAGTTGCATCCATATAAGCAACACTTCACCAGTACTGTACAGATCAGATCTCATGCTCCTTGGGCAGTACTCCCTCCGAAGACAATTTTGGGTGCTGAATTTATCAAATACACAGTGTAGTCTGAGTAATAGTTGCAGAACCTGGCTCTGATGTCTAAGCTAAGAAGATTTCAGTGGTTAAACACCTGATACTGATGTTGCTTACATTGGTATTAATGAGTAACAGGGAATGCCAATAGCAGTCATGTGCCATTAAATGCAACAGGGTTGTACCAGTGCCAGGTCGAGTTGAGTGAGATGATGATAAAGTCCTTGAAGCTGCTGTGCCTGGGTTGGGAAATCGGTCTAGGCCCAGGCAAAGGAGAGATTCGGTCCATCTGGGCTCAGGCTCTGCGGTGTAGTTGTCTACCTGGGAGCAGCCTGGGAAGGTTCCTGCTGTAGCGTGATTGGTGTGGTCAGAGGCCCTGGGGAGCACACCTTAAACAGCACACCTGAAAGTGGCACCTGGAGCTGAGCCGAGTCACCTAAGAAAAGCTGTCAAGTGCAATGAGAGGCAGGTAACCAAGACAGCTGTGCACAGCTGGAAAGCACCTTGTGGGGAAGCTGCACCTGGCTGGAGCAGGAGATGGGGACCAAGCAGGGTTCCCCGCAGCACTGGGGAACATGGCTGTAGTGTTGTCTATGTCTGCCTGCAATCAGGTTTGGCAACTGATTCCTGCCTGTAGTGCTGCCTGGCTGATTGCTCCGTAGGCTTGGCTGACACTCTTTGTTTGGGGCCTCAACTTGATTGCCCAGCGCTGCTGGAGGTGCCCTGACTGGTTCCCCCTCATCTCCAGGGGCTGCTTCTGGATGGCCCAGGCCTCCCGTAGGTCCTGTGTCATACTTACATGAGGCATGGTACGTGGAGATATTTTAGATCCCTTAGGACGTTTGAAATGGCCCTGGGTGCCTGTGTTCAGGCAACAAAATTTCACCACAGATTTCTACAGGCTATGGTGACAGCTTTAACATCTAGCTAACATACAGACGCCTCCATTGCAGACATCAAAATTTAGATGTGAGAATCTGGAGCTGAATCCCACCCTAAGAGTGACATATTACATGGGAACAATAGCAAATAAAAGCGTAGCCTGGATTGAAGTAAGTGTTCATTTTAAATGGTTGTAGTTGTAGATACAGTGCTCTCAGGAAAAAGGAAAACAATTGAAATGCAACAATTTAACTAATGTGCTGTCATAGGAATTTAGCTGTCCAGATAAAATTAATTCATTTGCATCAGTATAAATAGGTAGAGCTGTTTGTGTTTGCAGTCTCAGAAGAAACCTAACTGAGGATGCAGCCTAAAAGACAAGGTGAATAATCCTGATTGCTAGCATTGGTGATCCTGTGCTGTTGCTAGACTAGCAGATGTGAATTTCAGAATATCCAGTGTGGATTCAGCTTAGACCTTTGATTCTCAGAAATCTTGAAGTTCCTTGAAATTTTTGACACTTAGAATGCATGAGTCAGTGCATGACATTTTGATTTTCATCCTATATGAAGTGCCCCGTATATCTCTACTCATGTCTGTAGTTGTTACCAATAATAATTGTATAACATAAACCTGATTTCACTTACAAAGGGTTAATCAAGAGAGGGTCATTTGAGGTCAGTGGTGCTGCACCAGTATAAAGCCAGTGACAGGCAGAACAAAATTGTTTCCTCAGAATTTTTTCATTGATGTCAAGAATCACACTTACACTTAAGTGACTGCAATACTGGAGCCTGTGAGTTGTGTGCTAGATATTTTGTTCCTACTAGTGAGCGGTCACTTGATCAGGTCCTGCTTGAGTAGGTCACTTGGAGGAATTGAGGTTATCAGTCTGGTTTCCTCTGATTTTTGCTATGAGAGGATTACATTTTCCGTTTTATTAGTATTCTTCAATGCAGTTTATAGATCTAAGCCTGAAAATACACATCCTTCAGCATTGTTTACTGCACAGCAGAGATTAATCTGCATGTCATTTGGATCACTACTGTAGGTGGAGTGCTGCAGGAGGAGAGCAGTCCTCTCTTTGCAAATGTTATTGCTCAAGATAAGGGTGTAAAAAGCAGATTAGAACATGACGTGTGATGTGTCCTTCCCTCAGTGTAAAAGTACAGGATCATGGGATGAACTTCACCTGACTGGTTACGCAGAGAGTGTGCTTACATTTGTAGCTCTTATGGACAAGACTTTGCAAAACAAAAACATAAAATGACCCTCATGAGCTCCTTTCTCAGTCACTGCATATGTGGAGACCCTTTACCTGTGTCTGATTCTGAGGTAAGAACCTTATTTAACATGTGATTTTGCTGCTCTGACCTCAGAGGGGCTGTGTTTAAGGGACAGCTTTGCTGGAGCTGTGTCAGTGCACCAGCCAGGGAGTCACTCTCTACTGAATTGCTTATACTATTAAAACTGGTCCTGAGCTAAAATCTGCAGAGAAGCTGAAGCATGCTTGAGTGACAGGTGTGACGCCATAGAAATCAGAATTTATGCAAGTGCTCCATTTAGAATAAATTTCATGCTGTAAGTGAAATAATTCAATGTAGAGCGATGTATGAAATTGATCATTTTTCATACCTTAATTGCAGTAATCATGTTAAAATGCTGACTGTTTAATAACTGCCTACTAGCTAAAGTGCTTTCATACAGTGAAATTTGTCTAAAGCTGTCTTTCAACAAAAAGCGAAATCTGCCCCCTGTATCAGGTGGCCTTCTAAAAAAGGCTCATTGGAGTTGTACTGGCCTGGTTGAAAATAGTAGGTGGAGAAGAAGGTGACAGAAGATAAGTCCTCTTTCACAGGCATCATTGTGAAAGGCTGATTCTGGGTTACATGTTTCCTCTGAATATGCAGTACCTGAAATGCCTTCACCTGGTCTGAAACAGATGAACAAAATGTAGCCAGAGAAAGACAAAATGATGCCTCTCTTTTTTGGAATGCTTACTGGCTTTGAACATCATCAGAAATGCACTTGGGTAGTCTAAAGATATCCTAATAAAGAAGCAGGCTGATTTAAAAAAAAAAAAAAAA
>VYZV01045308.1:288583-329726 GCA_013401275.1 Pandion haliaetus
AATTCATAATTTGTATGAGAACTTGGGGCAGCGTTCACTTGCTCAGCATTGGTTTGGAGTTTATCATTCATTCCATCAGGTGTTCATGCAAGCTGCCACCCATCCCAGAAATACCCATCTTCCCATCTTCCTTTCTCTGTTTCTTTTCTGTTCTTTATAGAGGAGCCAGGAAAAGCCAAGGAAATGCTGAGAATTTGGATATTTGAGGGAAATGTGAATATAAATTTTTATGTGCAGTATTTTTTCTCAAAAACTGTAGGGGTTTTGCTAGAAAAGTTGACAGCAGTATTACTCCAAATGCATTGAAATCCTTAAAAATGATCCCTCTAACAAGTATTTCAGTTGAGGTTATTTTATTTCCAAACTTGCAGTACCAGTGCAATCATGATACCTATAGGCATTAACCTCCTTGAGCCAGATGTGCTGTTAAATAGGAACAACATGCAAATTTTCTGAGCTTCCTCTCTAAATTCATCAGTTTTTCCTGTATTTGCGTTAGAATGTATCTCTGGTCCTAGCCTGTATGACTATAACCTCCCTGAATGTGTAGAAAATTAGCTTTTCCCTTCCAAACTGGATGAGCTCGCTTACCCAATTCGCACATGGCTGCACAATCTCTAGATCTGACCCGAGTGAGAGCGTGGGAGTGAGCAGTAGGAGGGAGTGCGACTGCCTGTTTTGGTATCAGCTTACAGTTACGTTGGATCAGCAAGCAGTCAGACTGCAGCCTTACTGTTTATTTTCATCACTGGGTAAAGGTAAAGCAGTGGAATATCATAGAATCATAGAATGGTTTGGGTTGGAAGGGACCTTAAAGATCATCTAGTTCCAACCCCCCTGCCACAGGCAGGGACACCTTCCACTAGACCAGCTTGCTCAAAGCCCCATCCAACCTGGCCTTGAACATTTCCAGGGGTGGGGCATCCGCAGCCTCTCTGGGAAACCTCTTCCAGTGCCTCACCACCCTCATCGTAAAAATGTCTTCCTTATGTCCAATCTAAACCTACCCTCTTTCAGTTTAAAATCATTGCCCCTTGTCCTGTCACTAACAGGCCTTGGTAAAAAGTCCAGAAACACAGTGTGCTGGTTGAATTGTTTTTACTGGTGTTATATGTAAAATCCTACTTGTGCACAGGAACAAGTCCTGTGAGTGCCAGAGCTGTCTTTCCAAGACATCATTCAGTGAATTCAGTGTTTGTGATAGGGCCTGTCTGTACTGCTGAGGTAATAGGTGAGTTTTTATTGTTATTAGTCATGTTTACCTAAGAGGTGCTGGTGGTTGGGTGTTAACCTTACTCAGCACCAGCATCACGATGTCTTTTCTTTGCAAAGGTACTGTCTTCCTGAATTGTCAGTTGCATTTGTTGTATTTATGGTAAATCTTTCTTTTTAGCAATGTTAAGTTGAACTGCCATATGAAAAACTCACAAATTATTAACTGTCAGAAAATTCTGTGCCTTATTTGACTTGTTCACATTTAAAAAGGTTGTTTCTGATGACCACTGGAAGAGGTCCCCATCCCAGGATGAAGAAAAGGCAGACACACAAAAGGTCACACCCAGGAGATGGGGCTCCGGAAAAAGATCTCGCCCCAGACCTCTCTCAGACTATGGCCAAATGTCGATCAGAAGTTTTTCTATACCAGAAGATGCAGTTGCGGTGGAGTCTCAGAAGACCGACTGCATGGATGGAGAAAATCAGCCAGGACTGGCTTCCGTCGGGTCTGTGATCCAAAGCAATACAGTGGGCTACCACAGAGGGCGAAAAAGAAGACCCATCTCTGTAATAGGTGGGGTCAATTTCTATGGAAGTGGTCCGGCAGAAGAGATGGAAGTTCTGCTGACACAAGTAAGATAAGAGATGTGCTCTCTGCAAACTGCAAAAGACCCTTTCACTTCCTTGTCTCTATCTTCAGCCTAGAAAATAGAATGGATGCTTCCTTCTCTTCCTTCCCTTTTGTCAAGCTGACATCGTATACTTACAATTCTGCTTTTCTGGTCACTAATTACTTTGTCTTGTTGTTAAGAAACAAACCAGCATGGATTAAAACTGATACTGACTTTGGGATAATCTTTTCCGCATTGTAAATTAACCTTATTTCTTTCCTGGAATGGTCATTTTGTCTCATATTGGTATATAAGAGCTCATTTGTGGTAATACAGCTGTGTGTTTAGTCTCCTTACAGGGTGTAGGGCCTGAGGAACAGAGGAGTACAAACAACTATGATAATAACACAATATTTATTGCTCATTTCAAATTCTTCAAAAACAGGTCTGTTCAAAACCTGTGGCATTAGCTGTGGTGTTCAAAATCTTGGTATTGGCATATCAAGGATACTTAAAACTAATGAAGACATTGCTTAAGAAAATTGGTAATAAATTGAGAAATTAATGAAATAAAGAATCTAAGAAAACTGGCAATATGAATAAAATGTCTGTTTATGTACTACTAAATTGACCTGATGGAACAAACGTAGGAAGCCTGTAAGAAAATACGTGGTTGAGTTAGCACTTGAGCAGTACCTATATACTTATTTGCCATGTCTGTTGGGTTAGGTAAGAGAGTGAGAAATAAAAAACTTCTGAAAGGTAAAAATAGCTCCTTTTTCCCTGGAGGTAGTCCGGAGCAGGTACAATGTGTAGAGGAACTTACTGTTGCGTTGGTAGTGGTGGCTCTGTCTTGCAGTTGGTTGCAGAGCTTCAGGCTCATGAGTTTTTGTAACACTGTACTGATCAGGTGTTTTCCACTTTCCAGAAAAGCTGGAGGACTCTTACCTGAAGCAATTCTCAAGCTGATAAAGCCACAGAAAAAAAGGACTAGTACTTACATCCTCAGAAAATATGATTCTAGTGGTTATTAATGGAATTCAAATCCTCTTAATCTTTCTCATGCCACTCGATCCTCCTGCTGGGAAGTTTAGTGGTACTCCACTGACTGAAATCAAATGCTGAAACAATGGCAGGATTTTCAGTCTCCTGTGAAAAGCATTTTTTAACATGAACATTGTTATTGTGTATTACACATTGTTGTCTTTATAGTTCCCTGATGAAAAAATGCATCTTCAAGCAAAACTCCAGCTGAAGCCAATGAACTTTTTACCCAGGCAAAGGCCATAGTTTCAAACCCTATGTAATTGGGGTATTTTAAAATTAATTTTATCATTACTTAGCTTGGACGAAAAAAAAGAAGAAAATTACTGTTATAAATTCTAGGCCATCTTACTCAAGAATACTAGATGGATTTCAAGGGATATTAAGTATTGGCAACGCAAATAATCCTTGCTGTACCATGGAAGTGATTTAACACTCTCCAAGCCCTTTGTTTACGGCTGAAAACAAATTGATCTCTCTTCAAACCTTGCTCACATCAGTTTATTAATGAAGGAACGTGCATCAAGGCAGCTATTTTAGTTGACTCTTTCCATGCTCCGATGCTGCTGCCAGGGCTGGCTGGGGTTAAACAAGCATATTGCTGGATCACTGTGGTGAAGACCAAAACTATGGACCATTCCCAATGGGGCACATTTTTTACACAAATCATGGCCTTCCCAGGCCTGCCACTGAGTAACAGCACATCCTTGTCTGTCCAGGGAAGGGATCTGGACTGAAGCCTTACAAGAAAATTTTAGTTGCCCAGAAATAAATAGCTTTGTTGCTTAAGCAGCCAGTTATTTGCATATAGTAATTCCCATCACTTCTACTAGCTGTTTGATGCAGTATATCTGAGTTACTCTTTGTGGTGTTATTCAGTGATAGGATCCTGGTATATTGCTAAAGCACTGAGGAAATGAGGTTTAAAGATGAGGTTGTAATTAAATCATATTCAATACACATTGACGTTTTTGGCAGTCATATTAGAAAATAAATTTGTAGCTGGAATGTAAAAAAGGACTAATAAAGCAGGAATACGTGTGCTAGAAGTATTTTATGTGGGGCTTTCAAAGACTGATCTTCCCATTGGTGATTTTCTTTCGTAAAAGCTTGGAAAACCCACAGGAATATTTGAAAAGTATAATGCTAACTCCTCCTTTGTTGTGTTTTGTTTTGGTCTGACAGCTTAGGTGTGAGAAAACATTTTCAAACAATACTAAATCATTGGTTTCAGAACAGGGTCTAGTCAAGAGCTAGTTCACTAAAAAACCATCCCTGATGTTTCAGATTACTTGACAGAAGGGCCTATGAACAGTAACAACTGAAAGATAAGAGAAGATCTAAAGATGAGTTTCTCTGAAAGTTCGTGTGCTGAGGTCTGGCTGTTTAATGTTGAATGTTTATGCAAGGTTATTCAGCCTGGCTAATGTGGAGGTGTTCAGGGACGACTTAAAATTAGACTCAATTTGCAAATAAAGCGGGTAGGTTCTCTAATCATAATTAGGCAAATGAATGATTTAATTAAAGAAAATGGCTTCTAGATAAAGTTATGAGTAAACTTAATATTACCTCTTTTTAATGAGACTCCTAGGAACTTCAGAGCAGAGGCTCATTTAGACAATTATTTTTGTCTTGTAAAATATGTTTATTTTACTTAAAACAACACACTTATTTGAAGAAATCAAGCATCCCAAGAAATGAACACAACTTCCAACCATAGCATTTCTGGTCATTCTTTCGCCTTGGGTTTCCCTTCAGATGTGTGTTTACAACACCAGCTGGCATTGGGCGGGCTGTTCTCAAAGCAGTTAGATCCCGGAGTGTTTGGGCGCGGAGTATTACAACATGAAAATTATAAAGCATGTCTGATCATAACAGAAGTCTAAGGAGTTTTTAATGTAACAGAGAACTGAAAAGTAATAAAATATTTTCTGTGGTGCTGGTGGATATGGTATGCTGTGTTTAAGCAATGTGACTTGAAAGTAGGGGATTTTACTGCCCCTGTAATTAGCTGGACTATCTGAAGAAACCTTACTTCATACCTGAGTTTTACTGAGTTGGACTTGCTGGTAGCTTTACTAATACTGGATTTTCCTGTTTTCTCTGTAGCCTGTAACACGGCCACCCGTTCCAGCGCACCAGGTACCCCCTTACAAAGCTGTTTCAGCCAGGTTCCGGCCGCTCACCTTTTCACAAAGTACCCCCATCGGCCTCGACCGGGTTGGACGAAGGCAGCAGATGAGAACATCTAACGGTAAGATTGGCAAGTCTTTTTAACTTTCTAGATCTCAACTTTATACCCCAGCTTAGTCGGGAAGTAGATTACAGTGTGGAACACAAAAGGTTGCAAACTAACTCAGTGACAAAGTAGTACTCAGCTAAGTTGCTTTTTGTGAGTTTCTCATTAGTAGCTGCTGTGTTCATGTAAAACTTGTTTTTCACATCTACTGTTTGACATTGATGTGCTTTATTCTTCTGTACTACATACACTCCTGTATTTTCCACTCTCTATTCACATAGTTGACTGAAGATAGTAACAGAATATGAAGGAAGTAAGGTCCAATATGCCTGAGTTCATACCCGAACCGTAGCCACACCACACATGTATTTTTAATTTTCTGTTTGCCTTGCATTCAGCTTAACTAGCTTGATAGGCAAGCCTTAAATAATTAAGCAGCTTGTTTCAGAGAACTGTATGCGGTTGCAGTTGTTTACTCAGTGGTTAGTGTAGCCCAACCAGGGTTCTAGTACCTGATGGACAGGTTCTTGGGAAAGATTGCCTTTTTGGAAGCATTACCCTTTATCAGACTCTCTGATGTGCCCTGTGTATTTTTGCTGTAATTGTTTACTATTGGCATGCATTGCTATCTTAAGTTAATAGAAAGTCATATCTAGTATTAGTGGAACATTTCTTGGCATGCAAAACTAGAAGAACCTGGTTTAATACCATTTGTGTTCTTTCAGACCCCTGTCAGCATAGTTTGAACAGTTATTCATGTTTCACTGGCAAGGGTTGGAAATAAAAGCAAAATTTTCACTTTATATCCTTCACTGTTAATAGTGAACAAATCACTAGTGGGAACCTTCATTCTGCCTCTCTGTGGGGAGAATAAATAAGTAAAGGTGTCTGGATCAGGGCTTGCCATGACTGAAGTAGGAAACTTAACAAATAGCATTTTCAGTGTTTCTTTATTAAAATAATACGTATGTTTACTAGTCAGTACTTGGCTTTTATGGCTCTAAGCTAAGTTTTAGCTGCAGTGATGTCCAAATTCTGCTCGAAAAATCCTTCAACTACACATCAATTTATATAAGAACATGTTAAAACTGCATTTGCCAGTCTTCAGTAGAGCATGATAGTTTTCTTCAGAAACTGCTCTCCAAGGAACAGACTTGAGAATTTCCAACTATAGCAATAAGATACATTACATATATTATATTAGTATTTTCCTTTTAATTTATATTGTAGTAAAATATTGGGAAATACTTTAAAGCCCATGTCTGGATTGTGTCCTTGCTGTGTGTATCTCAGTATACTTAATGATCCAGATTAGACATCGAGGTAAATTAGACATCTAATGCTGTGACCCTTGCTGAGATTACATGGTGTCTCAGTGCCTGATTCCAGAAGGACCACTCACAGCATAACAGGTTTGCCATGATCTAATTTTCACAAAAAGAGACTCTTTAAGTATCACAGAGTAGGAATTCTTTTTCTATTTTTAGTTATCCTTTCTATTTCATGTTTGGAAACCATATGAAGTAACGTTAGTTACCTAGACAACAGCCTGAGTAGTATCTTTCCAGGTATTTAGCTTTTGAATAACTGGTCTCCTAAACATGAGCATCAGGATGACAAATACACAAAGCAAGATTTCTGCCACTTCTCAAGACAATGAAGCCAAAGCAATACTGATTATGCGAGATGTGACTTTTATGACTCATTACAATAAACATAGAAGCTGAGCAGGAAAAACTTCTGAAATCAAAGCCCTGAAGGCAAGCAGGGAATATCATGGACTTTGCAGTTTGAGAGCAGTTGCAAAGATCTATTAAGTAGCTGCAGCAGAAAATAAAAAAATGACTAGTGTCACACATTCTGATCTCTTTCCTTTTTCTCTTAAATTCACAAGGCATTTCCTTGTCTTTGAACATGTGAGAGTTTTTTGTTTGCTCATGTACAGTGAAATTTGATAGCACAAAAGCCCTTTATTATAGAAAGAAATTCTAAACCCAAGCACTGAAAACCAGTGGCATCTTATTTTAGTCGCTTGCTAAAGCCTAATACATTGCATGTCTACTTTTATAACAATGGGAGATAGAATTGGACATATAAATTTTTAGAAAAACAGTTGTCACAAGACAGCAAATCATCGTACTGTAGGAGACAGAATAACAACCAGCCAACATGTAAGGGAAACTTCCCTTGAGACTTACATTGCTACTCTTGTGCTTAAAGGATTACAAGTTTTAAATTATATTAAAGAGGTTACCTATTTATCATAGTACAGCAATTTTTATAAGTATCTTAAAAACTGACCCATCTTTTTTGCATATTGTGGTGTGGGACTTGAATTTGGCTGAATTAATTGGTGAACTCCATTAGGTAAGCTCAGCTCTGAGTAGGTGGGGTGGGATTCAGCTCAAGTTTAAGTCACATAAATTTAGTCTAAATGTAGGTACCTACAAAAGAGTTAAATATCAGAACACCCGTTACAGGCAGTGGAGGACTAGGGCTTGATTCAGTTACACACCCCAGGGTCCAGTGCTGTGTAGGGTACCTGAGCATCTGCCTGCAGCTGGCAGATATGACAGAGGACCTATGGGAGATCTATTCCTTTCTTCAGTGGCAGCTGGAGGCCAGCAGGATACCCAAAATGCTTAAAATGGCACTAAGTATCTATGTCTAAACAACTGATCTGAGGCCCTAGCCATTGCAGTCAATGAAGGATAGAGTAGGAGCTGCCTTTGGATGAGGTGGATTGCTCTCTCAGCTGTTTTAATTGTGACCAATACCTGCTGATTTAGATGGTTTGTTCAAATGTGGGTTCCAGCATTTAGATTAATAAATTTAAATGTCTTTAAGTCAAGTAGTATCCTGCCCTGGACATTTGCCTGCAATGTTAAACTCCTGTCAAGCTTCTCCCGGTTCATCGAGGTTGGGTAACCGAGTACATTTCAGCCTGTGTGGAGCACAGCTCAGGAACTGAGGTCCAGACAAACTGGCTGTTGGGGAGAAGAGATTTTCAGGTTCTCCATCCCTATCAGCGATGAAATACACAAACCCCACCTCCAATAGGTTATTGGTCATGGAAGTGAACAAACAGAAGTTACTAATCACTTCCCAAGAGAAAACAGTTCTCTGCTTGCTACCATCTTGCTACCCTGTCTTTGCTCCCCCACCCCAAAAGAGTGAGGATGTAAGTAGGACAATATGCAGGAAACACAAATTCAGGTCACTAGACTGAGTGTTGTATTTGTCATGGACAGGACCTGAAGGAGCACCATGAAATTCTCTACTGCAGGCTAAGCAGTCCCAGTGTTCTGTGCTGGGCACAGAAAAGCCTCTGAACTGGAGGATGGTGGCTATGTGGTACTTTGAAGGATGGGACTCAGTTACCTGATTGGAAAAGATAAAAACTATGCTGGTGGGTAATGGGATTTAGCCGCACGGGCTTGATGATGCAAACAGGACCTAGCGGTGTGTTGGGAGCAGCTGGTGCATCAGGTGAAACACCTAGGGAGTCCTAGGGACTCCGGAGGGGAGTGATAGCTGTGGGGCAGGGGGCTTCCAGGGAGAGTGCGATGGGCAGGAGGCAAGCACAGGAGGCAAAATTGAAGCTGTCAAGTAGAAGCTAAAAGACCAGGAGCCCAATGGTAAGATGTCCGAAGTGCTGCCAGTGCCATGCTCAGTGTCAGACAGACAGGCCTTTTTACCTCCAGGCACCTTCATGCAGTAAGTTGTATTAAAAAGAGGGAGATTTAGGGGAAAGCTGGCAAGGTGTAGGAATACACAGTGTAGGACAGCACATCCTTGACAGGTGATGACAGTGATCACTGCATCCTCAAATGAAGGATGGAGCAGAAGCTGACAAAACTCAAGCAAGAAATAGTCAGGAACAGTTGGACAAATGTTGTTTAAAGAGGATTTAGAAAAACAGGCAACCCTGCCAGTAATAGTGAACGTTTAAAAAGTAAGATGGAGAAATAAACATATTTTTAAAGAAGCTAGATGGCATATGTCAGAAACTTGGTTGAAGGAAGATAACCAGTGGAGCATAACCAGTATATCACCATTGTGAAAACTGTGTAGGAATAACAGAAAAGATTGTACCAGTGAAAGAGAGGGTCTCTAATGTATTAAAAACTAAGAGCCAGATCAGATAAACAAATTGCCTGTATCAGCAAGCGTCACAGGATCTGTGGTCTGGAATGCCATAACTAAACGGGAAAAAGTGTAGTGACGGGATTAAATTATGAACCACCTGAGATACCAGGATGGTGGTAGTAGATGTGACCAACCAAGGAAACCAGAGAAGTTTTAAGGGCAGCAAGCACAGTCACAAAAGGAGACTTAAATTGCTGTCGTGTGGGTTAAGTGTTGTAGTGGGGCACAGCGCTACATTTTTAGGTATACCATAAATAACTCCTTAGTGCAGCTAATCAGGAGACCTACAGGAAGTGAAACAATTCTTGAACTCCTCCTGAGGTGTGTGCAGGAGCACACATAAAAGCTGCTCCGTCAGGGTGGGATGTGTCTCGTCTGACTGTATAGACTTCTAAGCTAAGCTAGGTGACTTGACTGGAAGAAACAGGTAATTTAGGGTGCTGTTCATTAATCAAATACAGACAGATAATGAATCTTGTCTTTGTGTCCATAATGCACTCTAAGCCAATATCCTTGCAGGGGTGAGAAGAGTAAAAAAATCCAATACAGTATGTGTTTCAATTTAAAAGAGGGAAAGTAAATAAAAGTGAGAAGTCATTTATGTAACAAAGGAATTAAAGGAGCAGAAAAAGGTGTTGAATGCTTGCAGGCAGCACGGAGAGTGTTCAAGGACAGCATATTAGATGCTTAGGGCAAATTCATGTCACCTATCAAAACAGACTTTGGAAACACCAGAAAAGGGTTCTGTCATTAAACACAGGGGAAAAGAATCTATCAGAAGAAGAAGAAAAGGCATCCTTCAGATTGTTGGATTGCATCCAAATAGAAAAAAAAAAATACCTCTAGCAATTTCAATGTAAAGCTACAGGAACGTAGAAACAGTTTGCTAAAGATGTGAAAACGATATCCTTTTTAAAAAATGTGAGAACCCTGTAGACTACCAGACAGTTTGTAGGCCTTGTAAGTGACTGAGAAATAAAACTTGAGCTCAAATTAGATAAGGATCTGTCTCAAAATCTCGGTAAAAGTTTTAGAGTAACTAAATGAATAGCAACAAATTGCCAGAACCAAGACTTCTAAAGGGATTTAAGAACAAAATTGCTGAGCTACTGCCTCAGCATGGAATTTGTTCCTCAAAAATTGCCTCAGCACAAGGAAGATGGCAGCGATGGAATAACCATTTATAAAGAAGTATCGGGAGGGATCCAGTGATCAGCAGACCAGCGAGTCTGACATGATAGTACGTAGAATATATAAAGAATATATTTAGGACTTAGAAACTATAACAGAGGGTAACATCAACAGACTGGTGGACCCTTATGATGAAGAATAGTCCATTTGCCCCGTGTAGAGGAAAGCTGTGCCCCACAAATGGATTAGGTTTTCTGAAAAAAATCAGAGGATGTGACCAAGGGGATTCAGTAGGTAAAGGTGACTTGGACCTCCAAAAGGCCTCTGACAATATCTCTTACAGATGTTTCTTAATAGAGGCCTGGGATAAGAGGGAAGATCCTCCCATGCTTTAACAAGTGAGTAACCGCTAAGTAACGGAGAGGAGGAATGTGGTCGGTTTTCTTAAGGAGAGAGCTCATGAGTGGAGTGAGATATTCAGTGCCTTCAGAAATAACGTGGCAAGGGAGGTATAGAATGAAATTACAGTTCTTGCTTGTGTGCTAAATTATTCACAGTAGTAAAAGCACAAGCTGCTTGAACAGAGTTGCGGAAGGATTTCACAATACGCAGACACAATGCACTGCACAGGCGGCAGGTGAATTCGGTGTTGATAAAGGCAAGGTAGCGCACATGGAGGAACACAAGTCTGGTATGCTTGCAGAAGAACGGACTTTGAGCTGGATATTGCCATTCAGGAAGAGATCTTGCAATCCTAAGGGATAATTAAAGTGTCAGTTCAGTACATAGTAACAGTCAAAACAGTAAATAAAAGGGCAGGAATTTGTAGGAAGGGAATAGAGAACAAAACAGAAGGCCCAATTGTGCCACTGGTGTGGTGTGTGTGGGCCATCTCCCCGTTCCTTTCCACCTCAAAAAGCATTTTTTATAGGGGACGATACAGAGAAAGGCAAAAGGACAAGAAAACCTACTCAGTGTCTCTGTGTGAGGAATGATTAATGCAGCTAGGGCTCTGCAGCTTGGAAAAAGGACAATAGGAGAATAAAAGTCTGATTGGCAGAGGAAAAATGAACAGATAATAGTTATTGTTTACAATAATGTAAGAACTAAAGGGCACCAAATGAAATCATCAGATAGCAAGTTCAAAATAAAAGATAGTTTTCACACTCTTGCTACACATGGTGTTTCACATGCAAAAGTTTACCGAAATTTAGTTTACCGAAAGTGGTTTGAAAAATTCAGTTCATTAAACACAAAGATATCACTTCTGCCCCAGGAAGGATCTGACTCTAATCTGCAGATAGCTGCAATTTAGGAAAGTAGATCAGAAAAATGCCATGACATGCCTCATCTGTTTTTATGTTCTTTGCTAGGCATCTGCTACTGGCTGCTGTCAGAGCAGTGGGTGGTGGGCACCTTTGGTCTATCTAGAACTGGAGGGGTATCTAGAACTGGATTTTCTTGAGGTGGGTAAACTAGCTTTTAGTTTTAGTATTTTAGTACGTGCTACCCACAGCCTTTTCAGAGTGCCCTGTGCAGTGGGTAAGCCAGCTCAGCATGCATGCGGACAGGGTCACTGTGGACAGCCACAGGGACAGCCTGCGCCTCCTCCTGTCCTCGGCTGATCCCACGAGGAAACGAACCCACCACCAGCTCAGCCCAAACGAGAACTTTTGTGGTGGTTCAGTCTGTGGCTAGACGTGCCTGTGCAGAGGAGGGAGAACAGATCCCCCCCTCGCCAGCAGCATCCCACAGTGGCACTGGGTTAGATGTCGGGCAAAAGCACACAGTCCATTCTGTTCTGCAAAAATCAAACCCTGACTGTTTTTCGGAGATCATTTTTAATGTATCTTCTAGAGGAGCTGTGTGGGGTTTGATCTTGTTCTCCTTTGGCAGTTCAGCTGTTTTTCCCCTGCAGGTAGGGGTTGGACATGGCAGAGAGCTTGTGCGCCGACTGATTAAAAGCGTGAAACCTTCGCTTGCAGGTCCCAGGATCATCAGCACTTCAGTGTCACTTCTGTTTGCTGGGTTGTTTTTTTTTTAATGATTTGTGCCAAGAAAAATGTGTGGGGCTGTGTATAAACATCTTATAATACATAGTAGCTTGTTTTTACTGTACTATCCAATGTGTCCTTGCAGCAAGAAATAATAGGGAAGCTGGGGATTCAGAATAGTATTCTTATCAGTCTCCTGTGCAGTGCAGCACAGTCTGGGTTTTTGTAGGAAGATGGCATTAATATTGCAGGGCAATGTTTGGCCTTTCCTTCTCCGAGGCAGTGCTAGGGGAAACCATGTGATTTCAGTGGGTGTTGAGACGTGCTGTGTGCAGAAATGCCTTCAGGGTTTTGTGAACACATCCCTGGAGGAGGCAGTCCCCAGTTACAGGACAGGCTCAGCTGAGCAACACAGTTTGCAGGTAAAGAATGAACCATAACAATTACGGAGCTTTCCAAACCGTAAATGTAATGCTGTGTACAAGCGCAGGTTGCAGCAGGCTTTGCACTCTGCTGATGGGAGCAGCTCCTGCCTTTGCTTCCAGTGCATGAACTGATCCAGATTTACTGCAGAATGGCACAGATGTAAGGGTGGTAAATGCTGGACCATGGTGAATGAATGAGGTTGTGCTCTGGGGTCAGTCCCAGTGAAAGCTGGGCTCTTTGGGTGCTTTCCTGCTTCATTCCCTATTTTCTGGAGCAGCTGAATTAAGTTGAGTGAGAAAATGTCTCTGTCCTCCCTACTTTTCCTGGGAGCAGTGTGCTGCAGCCTTAACACTTTGGCTGCTTGTGCCCTAAATAATGATCCAGCACATGCCTGTGAAGCAAGAGAAGTTTTAATAGCCCTCTAAAAAATACTTTCATTGTTTACTTCTACTGGAATTTTAACCCGTATAGTGTAACAAAGATAGACCGATACTCCGAACAGTGGTGTAATAGAAAGGGCTCCCAGCTCCCATCCAAATAGTCTTTCCCTTTGAATTGCAGTCATTTGAATATAGATTGAAATCGCATTAAGCTGCTTTAATGAAAAACAAATGCACTCCTTGGCTTGCTGCGTTTGAGACGTTTGGGCACTTTGGGAGCGGTCTGGGCGGCGGAGGCGGCTGTCGGCACAGCGTGGTGGGAGCCAGGCAGCCAGGTTTTTGTTTCTTTTCTGGAACTTCCTCCCTAAGGGCACCCCATGATGTCAGCGAGCGGGGAGCTGGCGGTGGCCGGGCTGAGCGCACGCCGCTGGCAGCTCCCAGCCGGCCTCGGCCTCGGAGGCAGAGCTGGGAGCCAAAGGCAGCAAACAGGCTGTTTTCTCCGCGCTGTGGGTAGCTCAGAGCCTTTTGTGATCCTCCGCCAGCCCTTTAGGACCGAGCGTCACCTGTTAGAGGTCAAACCCGTGCCCTGGGATCAGGTCTGACGGCAGCATGGTAGCCAGAGGGGGAATGGCACGATTTTGGAGTCTGGAGAGCCTTCAGATGGGTACGTGTGAGTAGAACATGCTCTCTCTCTTGCTATTTTTTACAGTGTTTTTAGATTGAACTGATAAACTGCAGCAGTCAGGGGGCCTCATTCTGGTCACGCTTACACCGTGTCATCCAGGGGAGCCTGCAGCCTTACGCTGGTGACAAAGGTGCTAGGAGATCAGAATCAGTCCCAGGCTGTCTTTTAAGTTTTTGCATCCCGTTGGTGCGATCAGAAAAGCCCTACGTCTGATATTTCTGTCTGTAAACAATAGAGGAATAGATGCAGAATGCAAGCGATTGATTTTTGCTTGAGTCTTACTATGAGGACAATGTATGGTTGTTGATTTGGTACAGAATAATGGACAGTTATCGGTCCCCAAATTGCAGTCATTTTTCATCTGGAGCCAAATTAATTGGATTATTTTCATGTGCCGTTGTTACTGGAACAAATCAACAGGCAGTACTGATAGTACAGTGGGGATGTATAAAGGATCACTGAGATTAATTTTTTTTGGTGTTGCTTTATAAGCTAAAAATTGATGTAATGAATTATTTATTTGCAGATTTTTTTAATGAAGCAGTTTCAGTAAGTTTCACAAGACATATTTTAAAAGTTTAGCAGTGCTCAGATTTATGAGTCTGTAGGGAAAAAAAATCTTGTCTTTTTAAATACAGATTCTGCATCATCCCTGGTTAGGCAGATTATACCGTTGATGTGAGTGTATATTTAAAATGCTGGGGAGCAGAAGAGAACAGTCGAATAGCCATGTTGTGTTATATCGAGACTATGCCATATTTTTCCACTTTTAAAGGAAAGAAAAATCTTCCGAGTTCTTTAGTGAATCTCTGTAGTAGTCAGCTTTGATCTCTCTTGCACATTAATACCCAAATGACCAAAGATGCTAGTGATGGTGTGAGTGCCCATGAGGAGGGGCTTGATGTGTTTCTCCCCATAAGGTGAATAACAGATAGGCAACAGCGTGCCTATTAGTTGTGTAGGTGTGCGGGGTAAAGCCAGGAGTCATCTCTTTGTGACTCTCTCCCACCCGGAGCCCAGAGCTCCGTGGGCAGGCGGTACCCAGGCTGGAGGCCGGGCAGAGGAGAGGCAGGGCCAGGGCCCTGCTGCTCGGCCTTGCTGCTAGGTGGAAGTGGCAGGTTCAATAACTCTGCTTAAAGGTCCATTCCCGGGCACTCAGGAGTGAGAGAGGTGCTCTGTGGGCTGCATGGCAACTTATCCGGGACACTTTAACCATTAGAAAAGGAGTTCAGTGCTAGCAGCCCATTCTGAATTTTTTTTATCGGATTTTTGAGCACTGTATGATCCTTAGACTCTTTAGTTATTCACAGCTTGGGCCTGCCATAGGAGTAAATCTTCAGGGATAAATTAACAAGGAGCAGAGAATGCACTTGAGCACTGGGCCACTGGTCATGAAAGCTTCTTGATTACTAGCTCATCCCCTGGTCTGTTTGAACATTACAGCTGGCTTTCAAAGGCAAACCTACTCTGAAAGGGTCCAGCACTGAGCAGTGTGGACGTGAGTCAGTCAGTAGTACTTGGTCCTGAGATCAGTCCCCAGTTCTCTTCATCTGCCAGTATGGAGATGATCACCAAAAGGATCTACCACCCCATGATGTACCCCAAACGGGTTGTACAGTTTTATACAGTAACTGCAGATTTACATGTGCATAGTGACAGTCACTTACATGACGTTTCTCTTGGTTTATGTGGCTGTAATAAGATGAAGCCCATCTTAGGTCTGGCCTCTATTTCTTTACAAAGCTGCCTCATTGGTCAGAAAATGTACAATTGTCAAACCAAGGACTTTTTGTGATTTGGGGCAATTACAACAAGTGTTTTTCTCAGGCAGTTACACTGCGCTCAGTCCAGACTCCCTGTCCCCTCTGGCCTCCCCTGGCCTGTGGGAGAGGTGTGGGCAGCCGGCTCAGCGCAGGGGCTGCGGCGTGGGCTGCCCACCCCTCTCAGGGGTGGGTGGGCGGGCAGGGAGGTGCAGGGGATGTGACGATGCGACGGCACCCAGCCTGGGACTGACAGCAGCCCCCCACTCGCTGCCGTGTGGGAAAAGTGGCATCGGGACCTCCCTTCCGATTCAGGTCATTTGAGATCTCCTCTGGGCAAAAAAACCAAATAAATAATGGTTATGGTTCTGTTTTCCACTCGTAAAAAGGAGAATTTCTCCGTTTCATCAGCTGCTAAAAGAGAAAATTCTGAAGAAGAGTAAAAAGTATTTAATGGCAAAAAAGTGGTTTTCCTGAGAGCTCTGCTGCCCTCCGCTTCTGCTGTTATTGTTATATTCGCGACAACAAAGGCAACTTCTCAGCAATTCGTCTTGCGCTGGTTTTTTTTGGAAATCATAAAAATGATGAAGCAAACAGCTGTTGCACCTTTGTTTTAGTTGCTGCAGATGGTGGGACTGAACCTTCGGCCTTAGTGGACGACAATGGCAGTGAGGAAGATTACAGTTACGAGGAGCTCTGCCAAGCCACTCCCAGGTACCTGCAGCCCGGAGGGGAACAGCTAGCAATTAATGAGGTAATGTCCTGGGCTTTGCATTGCTGTAACGATGGGGGGAGGTTTCTACAGGTCTGAGGTTTTGTATTAATGAAAAGTGCAGTGTCAGTAGCCACCATAGTGAAGAATCCAGCAGCCATAGTGTCCTGTCTCTGGCAGGGCCCATGAGCAGGTGCCAAGGGAAGAGCACAGTGACTAGTACTTCACTGGGACTGTAACTTGTTAGCCTATGTAACTGCTCTGGAGTAGGACTCTAATTGTCCTCACCGATAAATATACCCATAGATTTCTGAAAATCCAGAATTTTAGTTTTATCCTGTAATAGGAGTAATCATGGGCACTCTAGTGGGGTATTTTGATCTCTTAGTATTTTATAAACAGTTCATTGTTTATCTTTTGTCCTTCACAACCTCATTTTCTTCCCATCTCAGCTGATAAGCGATGGCAGCATTGTCTATGCAGAAGCTCTCTGGGACCATGTGACTATGGATGATCAAGAGTTGGGCTTCAAAGCTGGAGATGTCATTAGAGTTCTAGAAGCTTCCAACAAAGACTGGTGGTGGGGAAGAAACGAGGACAAGGAAGCCTGGTTTCCAGCTAGCTTTGTCAGGGTGAGTAACTCTCTTGCTTTTGCACCATTGTCACATGAGATTCCTAGCAAAGTGTAACAGCAATAGTCATGGCATTACGTTTAAGTGAAGGGCCTGATCCTCAGCATCTTTGTATCTGAACATCAGTGGTGTAACCCCCAATGACTTCACAAGGAAGAAAGCAAAAGAGAATCACACCCCAAGATTCCTTAGCTCCTCTGACACCTTTTACTCTGGCTTCTTCCTTTTGTGACCAAAGGAATTTCTCAGGCAGAAATGAGGGCAGCAGAAAGCTCAACCGGGAGCAATCACTGTATATGGAGAGGACAAAGCAGTTTTCACGAGGGAGCAGGGAAAGCTATGCTGCAGGGATTTCTTGGTAAAATAGAGCTTAATTTATTATCACAACATCATGTAGGAATCTGGTTCACAGTCTGAACTCCCCAGTCAGAACTCAGCCAGATTAATGACATCATAACTCTTGAATGGTATAAAATTGAACTGTGTTTTAGACATTAATTTAAAGTACTTTTTGAGATCCTGTAGTGAAGCTTGGGCCACACTGTATGAAGTACTACACAAAGTGCAAGAGATGGTTCCTGTCTTGCCCTTCCTAGACCTCCAGCCAACATGGGCAATCAGGCAAAAGTCAAAAAAGGAGGTGCTGTTATCCACGTCGTACAAATGGGGAACTGGGGCAGAGGGAAACTATTTAAAAGTGTTTGAGTTGTCTACTTTTGTAATTCTTACCCATGTGCCGGCTTGGCCAAAATAACACATAAACTATTAGTAAGGGTCAGAAATAAGCTTAAGTCTGAAAAATACACAGGCAACACAACATGGTATCTCTCAGATATTGTGAGTAGAAAGCCATGTATTTAACCAGACAGAAATCTCAACTCTTTATTTGAATGTGCAGTGGGTACAATGAGATATATCTTGTTGTGAAACTCTCTCTCTCTAAGGTAAGAATGGGAACATTTCTGTAGCAAGGCCTCTCTTAATGGTAAGAAGTTTATAACAGTTATATCACCTTTTGTAAAAGTTTGCTGCTTTACTCCAGTTTGCTTTGTTCTGGCTGCAGCTGCGAGTTAATCAGGAAGAAGTGCCAGAAAATTGTAGTAGTATCCAGGATGAAGAACAAGATGCAGATATTAGCAAGCATCGTCAGAAAATAGCTGAAAACAAGGATCAGATGAGAACCAACGTTATACAGGAAATTATGAACACAGAACGAGTCTATATCAAGCATCTCAAGGACATCTGTGAGGTACATGCTTTAACCTGAGGGCATTCTGCTGACCTAATGTGAGCAAAACATCCCATATAAGTCCAGAACTAGAGTGTTTTCTCATATCAAAATATTCCCAGTCGCACTTCTGAGGCTGTCAGTCAGACCCTTCTTGTGTCCTCTTAGGGCTTTCCTCTCTGATGGCTGCCACAAGGCATTACTTCCTTTTTTTTAAAAAAAACACATTCCACTTTTGACATGGAAAAAGCGCTTTGCTTATCTGACTGCTATTTCCATAATAATGAGAGAAGGAAGTCCAGTTTATTTAGAACTTTTTACCACTTGGTTTAGATAGAAAACTTTCAGTAACTTTAATAAAACCAATTACAGTTCAGGGACAAAACTTTTTGAAAGTAACTTGCAAAGAGAATGTTTGCTCGGTGAGATTTTTTTTTGTTTTCTCCAACAAAGAAATTTTTGCTGGATGATTAGAAGCTATGAAGAAGTCTTTAAAGATCTTTTAGAACTACCTTGTTTGTTTGAACCATAAAATGTGGGGTTTCTTCTGCTTTTTGTTCAGGTTTTGTTGGAGGCCCACACTTGGACAAGAAGCTTCTTAGTACTTTTCACTGAAGTTTGCCTCTTCTGACGTGGACTGTGATGCATTTGACCTGTATTTGTGGTTAGCATCTGGAAGGGTGCTAAGCAACCTACCAAAATATTCTTTGTACCCTTAGTTTGCTAGGTTTCTCTCTGTATTTGTCAATGTTGTCATCCTTTAGTCCACCACTCATCGTTAGATTCTTTCATGGACAACAAAGTAGACAAGACAGCAGTGGGTTTTTTTTTTCTTTAGATCAGACCTTTTTTATGCATTTCAAAGAAAGAAAAAAGGGAAAACAAGAAGACAAAAATTGGTTGCTAATTGGCTAATTTTAAAACATTAAATGTAAGTTTTGTCATTTAGATACACTATTTCCTTAAGCTAGTAAGCTTGACTGTGTGCCTAAAAGATCAGGGAGGAATTTGTACACGCAGCTATGCCGCTGCCATGGTTAGCTGAATTCTAGGACATGACTTTCATATTTTACTGACCTATTAATTCTTAGACTGATATTAATAATGAATTTTCTCTAATACATATATTCTATACCTCTTTTTTTTAAATCTGACATGCCTCCGAGTTTAGTACAAGAGAGCAAACACACATTTTCCCAGTAGAGAAGTGAGTGAATCTGTAGGGTGGTGCAAGCAGGACATAAGGCTGAAAATACACTCAAGTAAGACTAAGCCAGAAAAGCTACTGCAGATAGCAATCCAAATTTGCAAGCTCTGCACTAGAATGAATCACCAGGGCTGGTGCAGTCAGGATCATGAAGCTGGAGTATACCCAGAGAAACTTTTTACATTCAAGAAGTGTCTGCAGTCCATGTTACAAGAGCTGCACAGGAATTAGTTTTTCTTGTCAGAGTTATCCTCCTAATAGTAGTAAATGTGGTAGCTGACTTGCAGTGTAGCCACTGCACAGCTCTCAGAGTAGATGGCTGTGGAGGAGACAGGAATATTCATAACAGTGCCAGCAATATTCAAAGTTGCTTCCTGGTAAACCTCACTGGAGCAATTGCAAGGCTTTTTACAGCTGTCTGCTCCCAAAGCAAATTGGGGGAAACCTGCCTGAAAGCAGCCAAATGGAAGAGCCTGGCAGATAACCCCTATCATACCAGTTAACCTTTGCACTGATCTGTACCCGGCGCCAGTACTGATACGAGAGTATGAGCACAGCAGCTATTCCTGGATATTCAGCCCCCACACTGTATCCTCCTCGCCACGCTCAGCTTTGTGGAAGAGGTACCTGAGGATGTGCCAGCTCTGTGTAGCAGTTGCTGCTGCGTTTTTCAGCCCTAAGAGGCCCCAATCTTGTACCTTTGCTTCTTAGCTATGCAAATGATGATGTCATCTAATGTCCTTTACTGATGGCAGAGCAGAATTTGCCCTGAGGGCGTTTTAAAAAAACGGGAGGACTCAGTTGTGTATCTGCTTAACACTGGGTACAAATAAAGTGAACTGGATCCCTGTGAAGTTCCTACAAGTAAAGAGAAAAAAACTGTAGAAGTTTTATGTGCAGTCCTGCCAATACTATTACCTCCTGCCAAATACCATATGGATTTTTACCAAACAGCAGCATTCTGAATGCATTATAATATTCATCATTTTGCTTCTCTGGCTTAGACTGTGCCCTCTTTACCTACTGGTTAAGGAATCAGTACTTCAGCCCTGGTAGAAATTGTCTTTATATTAATTGTTTTAGGGTTTGTTCTTACCTGCATAGACAAGAACTCTTATGGCACAGAGAAATTGCCATGAAAAAGTGTGGCAGCTAAAGTAGTAGTGTGCCATGGGGTCTTACACCGGGCTCACCTCCAGCTTGGCGGGTAATCATAACAAGGAGATGCGAATGGGCTTTACACACTCTGCAGGTTTCTGGTTCCCTGATTCATTTACGGTACTGTGAGACAGAAGTTGGACTGCAAGACTCAATGTGTGAACATTGCAGATGCAAATCTGAAATTGCATGTCCGTGTGTGTGTCTGTGTGTGTACAGCTGGGAAACGACTCACCTGCCCATAGATCACAGGGGTTTTGCCAGCTCAAATGTGCTTGTTCAGGGTAGAACCTGTTTTCACATGTTCAAACTAAAGAGGTTTTTTTATTTCATTTCCAGGGTTACATTCGGCAGTGTCGCAAACATACAGGAATGTTCACCACAGCTCAGTTAAGCACCATTTTTGGAAATATTGAAGATATTTACAAATTCCAAAGGAAGTTTCTGAAGGATCTGGAGAAACAGTACAACAAAGAGGAACCTCATCTAAGTGAAATAGGGTCATGTTTTCTTCAACATGTACGTTGCAAAAGTTGGTTTTATTTATGAAATTAAGAAAATAGGACAAGAAAATGCTAAGTTACCATGTTAGGAGGGGATTTTAGTAACAAGGGCTTAATTAAAGAATTATTTAAATGTTTTACATTTCTCCTCTTTAGCAAGCATGTAATTTTGTACACGATTTTATGTTTCCTTTTCAAAACTTTAGTGATCACAGATGAGCTGGACTATTTGCAGTGATCTCATATTGGGCGTGCAAAAACTTCCTAAGGAAAGGTGGTGGGGAAAGAGGCTGTGAATTCATGATAGACACTTGCTAAGCCTATAGCTGTCTTCTCCAAGAAAAGTACTTCTTAAAGTGGGTTTGATTATCCTGACTCAATGGGGGCCTCTATTTCTGGGTTCTTACAAAGAAAGTACAGTTTTGACAGTTGCAGAGTAGATTTCTGCATAGTTTCAAGGCTGATCAGCCTGGAAGCAATATAGGAAATGCATTAATTAATCTAATTAGTTATAATAGATGTTACAAAAATATCTTTCCTCCTTTATAGACAACTACTTTAAGCTTTGACTTTTTTTTTTTTAATAGCAAGAAGGCTTTGCTATTTACTCAGAGTATTGTAACAATCATCCCAGTGCCTGCATTGAACTTTCCAGACTAATGAAACAGGGCAAATACCGTCACTTCTTTGAGGCCTGTCGCTTGCTTCAGCANTGCAGCTTGCAGAATTGCTCAAATACACCACTCAGGAGCACAGGTGAGAGAATGAAGAAAACAAATCTTATAATAGTAGTAACACCTAATTACTCAAGCTTTCCAGGTGACACAATACTGAGGCTTTTGAGACCAGGGACAAAACTCCCATTGACCACTATCGACAGGAGCTCCTTACTAGATGGGCATCTTGGAACCATCACAAAAACAGTATGTGAAAATGCAGCACAGGGGACTGACAGGGTGCAAGACAGAATGAGGTATAAGTGAAAGAGGGAGAAGGAAAGGAAGAAGGTGCTGAAATAGGATGCAGGGAGGGGTGTGTAAATCAGAGTGAAAAAAAAGCCAATGTGTCATTTTTTGATGGAGAAGGAAATCCACAGAAGAAAAGGGGAAGCTGCATAAATGTGGACACAAGAAAGGTAAAGAGGGCCTTAGGAAAAAGACACAATCTGAGCAAGTTTGGTGGTAATGTTTTTTAGAAACTTATTAGTAATAAACATTACCTTTGTTTGCAATAAAGTCCAGATACTAGATTTTCATCTGGGATAAGTAAGAATTGAAGTTGCAGGTTATTAGCCTTTCTAGTATACCCTTGAGATGATTAAATCTCTGACTAAATTAAGATTTTATCTCTAAATGTCTTCCTTTTTACCTTGTACAACTGCAAGAAAAATGTTCCATTGTGATCCCTGTGCTTAAAGTCCAAATACAGCCTGAGGCAATGCTTGCTTGGCCAAAGTCTGCACTTTAACCTTGAGAACACTCCCCTTGGAGACCACGGGATTTTTGCCAGGGGCAAAACATAGGGGATGTCAAGTACTGTCATTCAGGCGTGAAATGCCTCTATTCAGTTCTGTGGCTACTGGGGAAGTCCCGCAATAACAATTACTAATGTGGGTATCTCTTTCACTGCTACTAATTTTAGAAAGATTATTCTGTGAGCTATTAAACCCGCAGATTAAGTGGCAGCCATGTCTTGCCACTTTCCACCCATAGTACCTGTCTTCCTCTTTTGTGGCACAGCATCCAGAGATGCCTACAAGCACAGACAGGCGCCCAGTGTACAGAGATGCTCGCAAACAGGCAGGCCTACACCCACACGGAGCCTTGGTAAAGCTCAAGCCAGCTGGTTTTTTTGGTAGCTTTTTGTTTTGTTTTCATAAAAAGTCTGAAGATCCAATGTGCACAGCCTGCCATGAAAGCCACAGGTTATGCAGCAAGTGTGGAATAACATGCAGACTGACAGAGAAAGAAGGAACTGAGGTAAGGAAGGGCAAGAGTAGCAGTATGTATATCATGCGGTCACCCTGTGGGACATTTCCCTAACATTAGTAGGATCCTGTTACTGTTAATCTCACTTTTTGTATACAGTGTGGCAGCAAAGAGTTTCCATAGCTATAAATAGAGGGAGAGGAGAGTAACCCACAGATTTAGAAGGGAAGCGCATCCATCAGCAGCAGCAGATGAAAATAGGAACTGAGGCAGAAGCAGATAAAAAGGACAGTGAGGCTGACCCCTTTGCAGGATTTATTTCTGGCTCATGCTGTTTTCTACCTCTGGCTCCCTGTTCTGCAAGAAGCGTTCTGATAAAGGAGGGAAGACAGCTGCTCTGCTGGGACTCTAAGGCAAGAAACGTGTCTCTCTCCTTCTCTCTTCTCAGAGACTCCATTTGAGGAAGGTGAAGGAGTGATGGATGCTATTTAAAGGGGAATGAAAACCAGCCTACAGGTTGGGGAGATTCATAAGCATGTGGGGAGCTCAGAGAAAGAAGGAGGGGAGCAGAGCAGTGGAAGGAGGACAGGAGGCTTCCATTTGACCTGGAGCAGGCAGGGGAAGGTGACCAAGTCTTGGCTCTCACGCACTTGTTCCATGAAAACAGGCCACTTTGTCAGTGTGGTCTCCTTTCATTCCTCTCTTTGGTGCCTGTGTTCTTGGGTCCCTTGCTCACCCTGTTTGAGGTTGCTTTCGGTGTTTTTTCTGCCCACGTAGCATTCTCCATTTGCGTTTGTTGACCCAGCCTTTGGGAACAAGAAGGAGAAAATACAGTTGTTAAACATGATTAAAGGAATGCCCTTCCCAATAAAATCCCACTAAAATCTTTTACAAAACAAATTCCTTTGCTGAAATACAGGTATCACTGAGGTCAACAGCAGTTCTACCATTGTTTTCCATAGAGACAGCACTGCAGTTTGTTAATCTACCTCTGCCTCCTTCCACCAGTTTAGGAATTTGCTCCTGGACAAAGCCTAGCAGTACAGAAGCACTGAATTGTACAGACTACTGTGTGAGGTTCAGGATAGCTGAGAATCAGCTTTCTCCTACTTAAATACCCTGAGTAGAGGGATAGATGTGTAACGTGGGCTAATATTTCAAGCACTGTGTCACAATTTGCGATTGCATCATATCCATTGCATAAATGATCTTTGAAACACGCCTACATTTAACAGGGATCATAACAACATAAAAGCTGCATATGAGGCTATGAAGAATGTAGCATGCCTGATCAATGAGCGAAAACGAAGACTAGAAAGCATAGACAAGATTGCACGTTGGCAAGTCTCTATCGTAGACTGGGAGGTAAGTGTCAGCCTGTCCCTTTCCTGAGCAAAGGTACTGTGTACAGTACTTCATGTCCTTTACAGGATATTGTCTTTCTGCATAGTAGGTAGTTTATGGTGTCTGGTCATTGCTCAGTTAAAAGTCCAGTTGCTTCATTTGCAGTGATTTTGTTACTGATTACCTTGTTTATAAATCAGGAAGAGCAGCATGCATTAACGTGGACGCTTGTCTTTGAGCTAAGACTGGATTGAGATGACAGAATGGATTTTATTCAAATGCTAGACCTATAGAATCTCCTTTGGATTTTTGGTAGTTCTGTCAGAACTTGAACTTGCTTCACTGACTTTAATGAGTTTCCTCCTGATTTATGCAGAAATAAAGTAAAGCAGAACCACATTCATTGCATTTGCCTGTAGGAGATTATCTACATTCTGTGACATTTTCAAATCTAGTAATAAAAACACAAGAAAAATGAATATACTTGAGACTTGATTATAAAATGAGACTGGTTAGGCACACAGTAAGATCTTGAAATATTATTTACTTACTATATACATATACATATATATATATATATGTGTGTGTGTGTCTTCTTAGGGACCAGATGTGTTAGCCAGAAGCTCAGAACTGATCCACTCAGGAGAACTGACCAAAATATCAAAGCAAGGCAAAAGCCAGCAGAGGACTTTCTTCCTTTTTGACCATCAGCTTGTGTTCTGTAAGAAGGACTTACTGAGAAGGGACATCTTGTATTATAAGGATCGTATTGACATGGATGAGATGGAAATTGTGGACACTGAAGATGGCAGAGACAAAGACTTTAACATTAATGTCAAAAATGCTTTTAAGATAATAAACAGAGCCACAGAAGAGATTCATTTGTTCTGTTCAAAGAAACAGGAAGATAAAAAGAGATGGATGGAGGCGTGTGAAAGTGAAAGGAGAAGAGTTCAGGAAGACAAGGAAATGGGTGAGTGGAAGGATTTCCTCTCTAAAAGGTGTTAAAAACAAAGGGGAATGTTCTTGCTTTTACGCTTCTTTATGCTTTGTGCAGATGGGCACTCTGCCTTCTGGGACTGGTGTCTCTTTAGCTGTGTAAGTGGAGCCTATTCAGGTGTGTTTGCCCTGTCATCGTGGGCCAAAGGTCCGGGACAGTTAGTTATGGCATCCATGTCACAGCGTAACACATGTAATCATGATGCATTATGGAGCAGAATGAGATATGAGATATGACAAGATGCAATTCATAAAGACCAATCAATAATAAAATTCCATCCAAATTCCTAGCACTTTTGTATGAATCATTGGCCCAAAACATCTGTTCATAAAGGACATTTTATTATAAAGCCAAGCAGCAGTAACTGTAGGTCTATACTGTCCATGTCATATAATGGCACCTCCTGTGTCCAGGAGACCTGTGCAGTTGCATGATATCGTTATTTACAGACCCAACAGTAGCACCACTGGGCAGTTTGCAGAGAAATGAAGCCTAACCTTGAGTGAGCAGGGAAAAAGATAGCAAATCCTAGGATCAGCTTTAGACCCACAGCCTGTGGGACGCTCTTAAGGACAGTGTCTTCTGTGTGAATGTACATTTAGGATCATTATTTAAATTTTTGTTTTTGCGTAGTTTCATGCTTCCTTTAAGATCAGTGACAAAAACTCCAGCAAAATTTCACTGGCAAAACATACACGAAGAAGACAGCAACACTAATAAGAAAAATAAAATACTTTTTAATATTCCTAAAGAACTAATGAAAATACTAGTACATCTGTGTGTGTTGACTGCATGAGAACTTCTCTTTATAACACTTCAGGCTTAGGCTTTGGATAACAGCAGGTTAAAATTGGGAGTGCAGTGAAGTGGATGACATAACTCAGAAATTATTAAAATTTAAGCAAGATGCCTAATTTCATATTCTGTGTTCACTTAAAACACCTGATCAGAAGAACAGGAAAGCAGGAATAACCCTTAGATTACAAATGTAAATCTTTTGATCTTAGTGCCTTCCTCTTGTTTGGTACTGTTGTAAATATTTATTTAAGGCCTCCTCTGTATGTATTGCAGATAGGCCATAAGCTGAAGAAAATACCTTCAGGTTTACCAATTCATGCTCTAAAACCGGTTTTAACTCCTTCCCATTGCAACAACTCTTGCAATTAACCCCAGTCATCTGGAGTCTAGAGTAAACAGTGAAGCAGCCACAGCTAAACTTTCCTCAAACTTTCCAAACTTTTCAAAACCAACTCATCTCCTGTGCTGAACATCACACTGTGACATTATGATTCTCTTGGGCACAACACTGATGGCTTTCACAAGATGCTCTGTGTAGAGCTTGTTCAGTCACCTTGTCCTCACAGGGATGGGTAGTGGCTGCCTTTTCTAATTCACCTTAACATCCAGCTTTCTGGAAACTTGCTTTTCAAATGCCACAACTCATTATTCTCATGTACCTGTTTTGGCACAGGTATCATGAACCAGAGGAAAGATAGTTGAGTTATAATAGCTAATGTCCATCTGGTCTTGTGAGTCACAGTGGCTTGGATGTTTTATCCATTACCCAGAAGACTGCTGCTTTTCAAAAATTTCCTTTTTTTGGCATAATGGAACATTTCCTTTAGCCAAAACCAGTGGAAAGGCGCCAGTATTCTCAACCTCAGGTTTAAATTTATCTTGTTGATTTTTTAAGCTATCTTGCTGGAGTTCACACAAAGCCTCTAATCTAACCACTCAGAGAACAAATACATACTCTTCCAATTCAGAACTGCAAATGGCATTTTACTTCTATTTTCAAAGACACTTCGGTGCGAGTCACTGTCTCCCAAACCATATCTAGCTTTTCTTAGCTTTTATGAATATATGGGAAGAAAAGGCCACAGCCAGAAAATCATTCTCCAAACCACTAATAGTAACCCTAAGAAAGTGGTCCGATCTCTGTTGATGAAATTGCTTCCTTTTCTTTAAATCTGTTTCCTTATTTCTTTAAAGGAGAAAAACCCTGCAGAATAAAATAAACTTCTGCTGTCCCCAAATTACGGCAGACTGCTGTTGTATTGTAAGTTAATAGGCTGATTTGTAGTAAGTTCTTCATAAGTTCAGGCTAAAAAAGTAAAGGGAATTTTAAAAATATAGAGAAGTGCGGGAAGATACAAAATGGAACCAAACCAGACGCTTCATTCTGACTTTGAATTGCAGCTTCTGTGCTCTTTATGTGCATGTGAATGCAAGGAGTGAGAGCATGTGCACCCTGTTGTTTCCTCGTGCAAATGTAACATACCCATGTATCTCAACTGTCTTGTACCCAGGGAGAGGAAGCTGGAGTGCCTGTACATGGGCTCCAGATGACACCAGTCACTGGTGTCACCTTCCATAGTAGATGTCTGGCATCTCTGTACGCAGCACAGGTCATTCGTACACCTGTCACATGGTATTAAATAGCATAGGGTTGACCACATGCTATAGCATCATGTCTGCCGTACAAGTACGCAAACAAGTACATGAGACACCGGCGTGAGGGAGCCAGCCCCAGTCTGATGCAGCCACAACCACATCACAGCCTGCTTCGGTGTCTGGCAGATTATGTGATACTGTCTCCTCCAAGTGGAGGGAAAGATACCCAAATTTGCACTACTGCAGTACCAGTGACTTCAGTTTGTTACCCCAAGTTAGCTCAGAGTGAGTGAAAAAAGAAACAGATTCTGCATTTGTGATCTGTTACTTGGTGGCTTGTAGCTTTCAGCAGTGTTAATTTACACTTTATTTTTAATCTCTTGTTACCTGGACATACGTATAAAAAGAACTTTTTGAGGGTTAGTTCCCCAGTGATTGCCATTTGCAGGAACTGGAAAGCAGTTTTTCCCAGTAATCTACAGCCAAATTAATGTTCCTATTGTTATCCCAGTGAAAAGCTGTCTTTAAATTCGTATGACAAAGTAAAGTATGCTTCTAAAAACTTCAGGTATGTTACTATTAGGATTTAATAAAAATTGTTTAAAATACTTGTTTTAATTTAATGTAATCAAGTATTAGATACAGTATTTTTATATCAGTGCCCTAATTTACACTTTGACATAGGAATGGAAATCTCAGAAAACCAGAAGAAACAAGCCATGCAGAGTGCCCGTAAGTCAAGGCATGGAAAAATTAAAGGTGGGTGGTCAGAATTGCTTTACATCCTTACTGTGTTCCAGTATTATTTATGTTAGGAAATGGCACAATCTGGCTGTGGTTGAGTTCTTCAATCTTTTAAAAGTTTATTTAAGGATGTAAGAAGTGCATGCAGAGATGAAATTAGAAATGAGGGTTACTGATTCCTTCCTTTGCTTTTACTCAAATAGCTTGTTCTTCAGCAATTCCGTGCTTTGTTTAAAATATCTTAAAGTACTTTTTGCAAGCCATGTGTTGCTGTATTTATAATAATACACTCAAAATGGCTTCCTTCTGTCCTAGACTAGAAGGAAGGATGGACTAGAAATGTGTTTCTCTGGAAACAGCTTTTTTATTCCTTTTCTTTCTCAGAAAATGTGTCGTGATTTTGTCCTCTTCCATCTTAAAGCCAAATCTCTAGTGTGTTGAGAGAATAAATTGAGCAAGTGGGACCAGATTAAGTCTGAATTTAGGAGTGAAGGAGTTGACATTAGGTAGTCCTCTGCTCCCTGGGATTCATTCATATTATTAAAGCATTTTCTCTTTATCAATCACTAGATACCTATAAAACCTGTCCGGATTTTCAGGGGAGTGGCTGAAAATTGTGGTCAGGAGATTCTGTTCAGAATGCACAAAGGTCAAAGTCTGAGAACATTAGCCTGGAAAAATATTTTCCAAATCGAAGAAATACCATTTTTGTTGGTAGCAAAGTTTTACCCAGCCTTACTCTGAGAGTTGACTAAAATACAAGTATCTACAGTGTTAAGCCATTCCCTTGAAGTACCAGAATTTACCTGTGCAAACAATATACCCAGGCTTTGTGAAACTGGTGCTTAGTTTTGGTAATTCTGTAATGTTATTTTTACCGGTATTATTCTCTTCTTAAGCCAAATAAATGCAGCAATTAAAAGTCTAACATCAGAAAAGGTAACCTTCAGTAATGCTTCCATTCAAGATCACGGCAAAATTCATACCGGCTTTACTGACCATTGAATTTGTCCCATGGTCCTGTGCTTAAATTGGCTGCTCTGCTAGCTGATTCATATGCTTTCTTAAACTGTTCCTTTTGCAGGTGTAAGCTATAACGGGTGTCCTGTGCCTCCTCCACACCAAAGCCTGCATCCTATTCATCAGCGCCACATCACTGTGCCTACCAGCATCCCGCAGCAGCAGGTTTTTGCCCTGGCAGAACCCAAGCGGAAGCCATCCCTCTTCTGGCATACCTTCAACAAACTCACCCCCTTTAAAAAGTGAGAGGCCAAGCACCTGGGAAGGACGTCAGCACGGAGGGAGACTTACTCCAGAGAAGGACCTTGGAGATACGGTTAAGCTTATTTGAGCTCAGTGAATCTCCAGTTTTGGAGGGAGAACCTCGGGCTCCCTTGAGCCAGAAATACAACCTTTGTCTAGAAGAAGAATGAAGGTCCTCAAGACTGCTCTGAAGTCAATGTTGCCAAGTGTCAGCATTGCTGATGAAGAGCAGTCTCCCTTCTGACAAAGACAACTTGCTGTTACTCTGAAGCAGCTGTATTTGATCTCTGTTTCTTAGTTATGTTGAAGTAGCAATGGAATCATGCAGGTCATTGTAACATTTCATTTTTCCTACACTTCCTACTGATGGCCAACTTTAGGATAGGGAGGAATTTTTTTCCTTAGGGGTATATCAGCAAGGCATCTTAGGAGAGTTTCCTCCTTCCTTTTGGAGCACAGAGCAGAGACCACCCATTAAAATCAGGTGGAGACATCCCATGTGATTAGCCAGCTGTTGCAGAATTTGGTGGACACTAATCCTTCCTGTCTTTTTCTATTAAATTGCCAAATGGCAGGAGAACATCCCGCAAGGCCTTACCATATTCCAGATTGGAACAGGGAAATTTTATTCTGTCATATAGAAACACGAACAGTGTGAAATGGACTATAAAGATATGTGCATTTATTGCACACAAGTGGAAACGAGAGGAGCCCAGGGCATCCCAGATTGATTACTTTGTCACAGCAATATACTGCATGCATGTTTGCTCTTCAGTATAGAGCTTTTATATCACTTTTTGCACACTTCTTCGCCTAGGAGATGCTTCCTTATGTTTCCAATATGCATATTTCTCTGTGTAAAAAGTATTTTTAAATTTTCTAATGGCGATAATGTGAATGTACAAAGGCAGAGTTGAGACAGTATGTGCTGACTGCTGGCTATGTTACATAGTTCTCACACTTTGTATTCATATAGCTTGACTTCGAAAGTGGATGAATGGTAATGTAAATACATTGAAGCGGTCTTGATCCACGCTTCTTATACACAGTCAATTGACAGTGGGGTTTGACCAGTTATTTCTTCACAAAGAAAGAGAAAACCTTACTGGAAGGGACAGAGAGATTGTGTGGACCGGAGATGGATTTTTGTCTCAGAGTCGTCAGTCTGTATCGGAAGAAGAACTTGACTCGATTAAGGTCAGCTCTGGCCAGCACATGCAATACGTGATTTGCGCTGGTACGATTTGCCTATGACGTGAAGTTGGTTTGGGAGAATTAACTTTTTAAAAGCCACCGGGAAGAAACAGGATCTTGGTATCTGCAGCACTGATCATTTCTGCTTGATAGCTCTCACTGAGGATGACAAGACTGCTGGTAATATGAAAGGAAAGAAAGACTCCGTATGTTTCAAAACTGGTTTGCTATGAATGTCTTTACAATACTTTATCCTATGCTGCTGATTAGGGGCATTATCTGATGATAAGGATAGATCCAAGGATAATCTTTGACAATGGACGCAATCAGCTTTGTCACGAATCTGTAATATATGAAGAACAAACAAGGGGCTAGAGGTCAGGCATCTTAACAACAATGTAAAAAAGCCTTATTTTAAACATGTATTTGTTCCTACTACGGTTACCTCTATATTTTTATTTATCGCCAGTGTTGTGATGCCCACTAGTCGCTAGATTTTGTGATTTGATAACTTTGTGGCAACTTCTGCAAAGGCCAGGTTAGTGGTTTTGATTTTAAACGACATCTTTTGACAACTGTACATTTCAAATGCCTTGTGTATATATCTCAGCAATAATACAAAGTCTGGTGATGCTCAGCTGGATTGTTCAGCACATACAGTGCATAGTGAACGTCATTGCTTGTGCTTTCCCATAGCAATGGAAGATGACCTGAAACAGTTAAGAACTGGAAATATGCACTGACATTTTCAATGATCCAGCTTAAAGAAAATGCACAGGAAAGTTAGTGAAAAAAGCTGGCTGGGTTGTATTTTTCTTTTGATGTTTAAAACAAGCCATTTCTGTTCAGATTTTTTAAAAAGATAATTCTAAATGCTCTGTTTAAACACAAGGAGCAGACTTCCAAATGCAGTCATGGATGTATGCCCTTCCTCTTAAATGAGTAACCCTTTTGTGTTTCTTACATACCCATTTTTGTGGGTACTTGCCACATTCAGGCCTGCAAACCAAAGTGGTGCATGAACTGTGGAAGTGGAGATTATGTTTTTCATAATCACATTTTGAAAGACTTGTTCTAGGTGCAGAAAAAATGTCTGAAGTTGGATTGCAGTGCTCATCCAGACATTTTCCCAGCTGGACCTGAAGACATTATGAGATCCACACTTAATTATATATGTGTCTTTGCTAAAGCCTACTTCCTTCCAGGGCTCGGTTCTGTAGAGTGCTGGAAAAAAAAGGAGGTTTTGGGATGTATCTTTCTGACATGTCAGTGCCCATGAAGGCTTTTCCCATGTAGTAGTGCTGGTGCCTTAGCCCTAAAAATGGACAGAAATGTTTGCATATGGTTGGGATGCAGCAGTTTTTTTCTCAAGAAGTGAATTTCAGAGAGATAAAAAGCAAATGTTTCATGGTGCAGATTACTCAGGACAGTTTTACATATAGTACCCTACATATACACATGGTTGTTTTATAATATTCTCTGTGTCAATCTGACCTTGCAACAGATGAAGACAAAATACAACAAGACAGGTCAAATTTGGACTACACCATAGTCTTTTAAACAAATTATAGTTAAACGGAAGAAAGCAATTACATTATCCAAAAATTAAGACAAATATTTACTTGGGGTTCAGCCTGATTTAGAGTCTGTGGGAAAAAGAGTTGCAACTGAAATGTGAAAGTTTGTATTCTAGCAACTCTTGCCCTGATCCTCCTTCTGATAACAGAACTTATATACGATCAGAAAGGCGTGACGGCAACATCTGTTCTTTTCCTCTCACTTTTGCATGCTTCTAGGGCATGCAAGTTCTAGGGCAACTACTAAGCACGTTTGTGCCTCGTTTAGATAAAGCACAGCCAGAGCCTTCCCGATGGCCTGCTGAGCAGATAACCTCAGACTTTATGCATGAGATGCAGTAAAATATAATTGTCCTCAAATGTGTTCCCACTGAGTTAGGAAAATGCCAAACCATAATTGCATCTAACTCAGAGCATTTGATGTATAAAATAATAAGATTGTTTTACAAGTGGCTCTTGCCATGCTAAATTTCACATTGAGTTTTAGTGGTCAGTGTAATAACAGAGTTCAAAGACAGACTACTCAAATGTTCCACTTTTTAGTTGTCTTTTGAAAATAATTATAACAGAGTTTTGGAGCCAAAGGTCTTTAGCCATAACACAGTACCTTTCTTTGACTGCCTTTCTGCTTTTTTTTCTCAATGCGTGGCATTTGTATGTAGGAGATGCCTTCTGAACGATCACTTAATTTAAAACTATTTGTTGTAAATACTAGGGATGACTTGCATATATATTTTATTTTGACACGTGTTTTGTAACATTTTATTTTACGTACATTGCTTTGTGCATCTTGCCATCTGTGTGTTGTTACACATGTTGTAAATGAAGTGTCCTGGCCACAGAGCAGATGAATTGGCTGTTGACGGCTGAAGTACAGTTTAGAGGACTGCAGTAGCTTGATGTGCATTTGTTCTGAAGTAATGGCATTACAAGGTTTATTTACTCTTGGAACATTGTTTGTCAAATGAATCTGTTTTCTGGAAATAAGTACAAACTTACATTCCCATTATTTTTCTCTTACTGTACATGTTTGATTTAAGTAATGTACAAAGCTGAAGTTCCTCAGCTGTGTCTTATAAAACTTTATTGTGAAGTTTTAAAATTGTTGTGGGTTTTTAAAATTGCCTACAAAATATCCTCTGCGATGCAAAAATGTATCAACTGTCCTATTTATTTTACTATTTTAAAGCAAAAAATGTCACACCCTACTCTCTTGGTTTTCCAGTAACAGCTACAGTACTTCCCAGCACAAGTTTGTTTTAACAACTACTAAACCTGATTCTGGGGTTGAAGTCTTCATCGTTCAGGCAAAACCCGTCCTTGTTACTGTCCCAGCCACATGCATCTGCGACCACTGTGCTTTAACTTGTCCTGGCAAACAGCTCCCCCAGTACCCCTTGGAAGTAAATGCAAATGCAGCTTCCATATAAAGCTCCGGCTGACAGGGGATGGTGACCTAAGTACTGTAGTTTAGGTAAAGATTAATTTTTATTTTCTTTGGAACAAAAGCAAAACCTTTTGAAAGGGTTCACCCAAAAGGCATGTTCTGTAAATGCCTGTGGACAGGCTTACCTGCCTGCTTGTTAGAGCGATGGGCGATGCTGCTGGAGATTCAGCTTCCTGCTGTGATTCAGGGAAGTTTTTGGTTTCTCGTAGTTCTGACAGAGCAGGGGACCACACCTGAAAGGCATACGTGTGTCCTTCCTGCTCAAGCCTGTGTCAAAAATTTATCGATTGTTACTCCTAGTGATTTTTGGAAAGCTGAAACTGGTTCAGGGGGAAGGAAGAGCTCCAGGAGTTTCTGAGGGACTTTGCTGGCAGAAGCAGACACATGCCAAATTCCTTTGTTTCTGGCACTTCGGAAATAAGAAGGCAGAATATATATATATACACACACACTAAAGTAAGCTGTCAGGAGGCATATTCCCTAGGCACAGTTAACCTTGGCCCCTACTTATGAGCATACCCCAGATTTTGGAGATACTGACTCAGGAAGGACTGAAAAAGTGTCTAGAAGGTGCTCTGCTAATAAGGTTGTGTACATCTTTTATTAACCATCCATCTCATAGTCATTACTGCCATACTCGGCTCCTAGCAAAGGTCATTAGCACAGCAATCAATCTAAACCCTCCCCCACCCCGTATCTCCTGCCATTCAGATGCAACATTTTTTAAGAACAAACTTTTGCTACTGTGGAATTATTTCCAAGGCATTATTCTGTGATGAGACAAGGCACGCTAGAACGCAGCTGACAAGTCATGTTTGTCCTTAAGGCCATTCCTACAGCAGTTCTCTTGGTCCTTTGCTAAAAAAAGCATCAAACCGGACTAACTGCAGAGTCCATCAAGGTAGCTATAACTAATGAATTACGTCATTCTCACCTCAGGATTGGGATAGACAGACTGAGAGTGTCGTCATTGTAAAATTCACAGCCTCTTTCGGGTGAGTGTGAGGGTCCCGCTGCCCCGGGGAGGCCCTGCAGCTGCCGGTGCCGTGTCCCCAGGAGCCCCCGGTGCTGCCCCCCCAGAGCCACCGGCTCTGCCAGCACCCTGCACCAAGGAAGGTTCATCAGTAAATCCAGGTTTTCTGCATGGCAGGACAGATCACCAAGGGCATGGCACTGAGTTGGCAGGGCGGTCTATTTTTTAATAACACAAACTTTGGAAGTGTGAGAGGAGGCTGAGGCTAAGGAGCCTTAGAAAACTTCAGACGCTGCCTAACGGGTACAGAGAAGAGGATTGGTTTGTCATGGCTCTCACTTCTTCCCAATTAGGACTGCAGCAAAGCTAGTTTGGCTACAGAAGCTCATTCAAGTGGAGCAGCTAATTGCTGCACATGGTCCTTCCTTTTCCTCAGAGCATGGTAGATACAACTCCCAGATACAAACCAGGGCACCATAAGGCTTGCAATATTTTCTTAATACCACAGGGGGGTGGTGAAGACATGAGTGAAAACTATTCATTGCTCATCTGTGCTGAGGATACGTTATTTGACGTGCAGGCCACACAGGTCATATCTTTGCAGGGTGGGAACCCCTCAGACACAGTGTTTTCAGTCACTTGCACCAACAGGGGTGAATTAAGGCCAGTTCTTATAACACATTAACTCCTGTTACTATTGGTTTTATCCTTCACTGTTCACGATCAGCATTTAAGGAGTTGATATGCTCAGTTGCTTTACTTCCACTAGTCCTTAGACAGCAGCAGTTTCAGTAGTTTCAAGACACCGTTAAGTATCGTTACAGCTGCTTCAAATTTAGTTACAAACAATCTATAATTTAGTACCACAATAGTTTTGATTGATGCTTGAATGGCTAGATGGGGAGCCTGCTAATCACACATGAAAAGCTCTCTTTGTCGTTCAATTTATTTACTTTAGTTCAACCTTCTTACTTCTTTTCCATAATCACCTAATATTTGTAATGCCACATTCTCAGCATTGTTATTTTTAATTTCTATAGTCTTTTTGTCCCTAATTCCATTGTAAATTGCTTGATACAGAAACTAACTTTATTACATGTTTTTGCAGCACAATAATGGTGTAAGACATGCCTTCCATCCTACAAACCAATGAAGCTGTCAAAGGCTAACATTTGTGTAATGTATTTGTGTAATGGAACATGCAAATCAAAGCCTTATTAATCCATTTTAACAATTTCCTTTCACGTAACAGTGGTAAAAGCCAAAGTACAAAGTACTTCAGCTTAATATTGGAATAAATAGGAAGATTCCAGTTTAAACCTCTGTTTTAATTATTGAACAGCTCTCAAAATTAAATCACCAACCTTTGAGAATTTAATGACCAAACAAGTGCTTGTCCTCAAGGCACATATTTGAAGTGTGCATTCCTTTACCTGAAGCTTTTATACTCTGGTTAAGGATGCCCAAGATCACTGCAAGTACAAAGTGAATGAGGTAAGACCAAAGATCCTATATATGTGATGATGGTGATGATGATGATATTGATGTTGTCAGCTTGTGGAGAGGAGTGCATGTATGGGGACCAAACTGTCTCTTCCTTAGGTAAGAAACACTCCTAACAGCATCATACAGAGCACTTCTTCCTTCTGCACTCCTCTGGAGTCCTTTGACTAAGGCAGAAAATATTTACATAGCTTAGAAGTAGCAAATGTTTATTTTCAACTTTCTTTAGTGCCAGCCAGAAGCAGCGAAGTAGGATTTTGCTGGTGCATGTTGAAACATCTCTCTGGAGACTACTGGCAAAGGCACCCTAAATCATATTCCCAATAACTGTTGCAAAATGGGGAACTTTTCTGAAGACCGAACAAAAAGATAAGGAACGTGTCCCAAAACTAAGGTCTTCCTCTACAAATTAAGTTAAAAGAATATTCAGATCGAATATTGCTAACAGGGTGTAATTATTCTTGTTGAGAACATACTAGTCTCTCTCTGCATGGTATTTGTGTGCATTGTTTCATAAGACTGAGAAATGGTGGTGAAGACATTAAACAGAAGGCATAATTTTTTTAGTCAATGCTAATTAATATTTCAAAAGGAATACTGATCTTAGTATTAAGTTCTCATTAATAAAATGACCAATTCAAAAGCCAATTATGTAAAATTTACTTACTCTATTGCTTTTACCCATATAAGTACTTAACCTATACAGCCCAAGCTCCTGTGCATTAATTTATGAATAATAATTCCAAATAAAATGGGCATTAATTTCGTTGCTATTTGATTTTTGTTCCTCAGTCTAATCTCTTCCCATTAATTGTTCTTACACCTACTTAAACCAGTAGTGCCCAGAATTAAGTATGAATGTATTTTGGCAGGCCTGTATTAAAAGACA
Organism: Pandion haliaetus; assembly: GCA_013401275.1. Classification (NCBI taxonomy): domain Eukaryota; kingdom Metazoa; phylum Chordata; class Aves; order Accipitriformes; family Pandionidae; genus Pandion; species Pandion haliaetus. The sequence goes on from VYZV01045308.1 coordinate 325,914, forward strand.
TTATATAGGAGGGACACTCTAATGAAAGGATAAATATAGGCTGGACTTCAAGTAGCATCATTAGATGAAGTGGGAGAACCAGACTAAAGACTTGTTTTTGCCGAAAAAACTCTCGTACTTGATCCCTCACATCTTTGCCCTCATCTCACTCTGCTCCAGCTTTGACCCCCTCTGAGGTCATTCAACTCATTAACCCAGTAGATGACTAACTCCAATGAAAAACAAAAAAGAGTAAAAGATGATTGCTTTGTGCTGAATTAGGGGGTTGAATTGCCATAGCTCACCTCCTGTGGCCTCAGAGCCAGCTCCCGGGAGATGAGAGGTACAACTGTGCAGTCATGAGTAGGTGCAGGGAGACATGTGGGTGGAGAAGTGGGCATTAAGACCCCTGCTGCTTCTTGGTTATCAGCTGTTTGACTAGCTCAATTATATTATTTTTCCCTTAAGAAGCTGTCAGAGAGATACTGGGTTATTAATGACCAACACTGATAAAAGGTTGGAGATCAGAGAGAAGAAGAGTTTCCTCACAGACTCCAAATGCAAAAGGTCCCATTTGGTAGCAAGTCTTTGAAATAGGAAAGAGGAAGCTGGAAGATGTAGACAGGCTTCTGCATGGCTCTGAAAGGCAGTAATGGCCATGAAATAGCTCCTCCTTGGGCATTGTTCTGGCTAGAGGAGTTTACAAAGAGATTTCTGAACAAGGAGAATGCCTACATGTTATGTAGGCAAAACTACAGCTCAGAGAAACAGGACATCGTATGAATCTTTGTGTATGAATGCAGGATCACTGGTCCTATCTGAATCACCCCCCAAGACCTTAAATTTTGACTATCGATTTAGGCTTAGGACAGCAACAACATTTTTATCAGCACACTTTGTAGACTTACTAAACATTGGGGTTTCATGGTTTTGGTTGAAGTAAGACAAGTCACTAGAAGTTCTTCAGCATACAGCTGCTGCAACTCTATGTTCCTTGCAGTAATTGCTGGGGGGGGGAAAGAAAGAAAGAAAGAAAAAAAGATTATCACTTTTGCCCAAGTTGCCTTTTTATTACAATCTTGAAATTTGGGTTAGGTTCAGCCAAATCCATGAAACCTGGGCTTGTCAATGCACTCATGATTTAAATAGTACAGTGTGAAACTCTATGGGATGCACTGAGCTGTTGTTGTTTGCTGGCTAGATCCTGAGGACATCAAAGGTAGCTCTAAACCTCCCCAGAGATTTTGTGACTTTCAGCTGCTCACCATCTACTTGCATCAAAATTTCCCTTTGCAAAGTCATTTATTTCCACAAGTCATACTGCATAAGAAAATATGAAACAGAACCTGATGCTCCAAATCATAGGGAATCTAGGAATATTTTAAATTGTGTAAAGCTAAGTTAATATTTCAAATGCATAATGATGCTATGGCTGATATTCCCATTAAATTATTATTTGAAATAGCAATCACTATTCTCCAGGACTGTACTTAATGCTATATAGAGACCTATAAATAAAACAAACCAAAACAATAGCTGTGGTGAAAACCCATTTCCTTTTTTTCCTCCCTCCCCCACCCTGCATCCCCTTCTAAGGTAGACTTAGGCAGATGTACTTTTGCTTTCTTAAATCTTTCAGCCAAAATCATATAACCTATCTAAAGAATGAAAAGGTGGATTATACTGCTGGCTATTGTAGTCAGCACAGCAGAAACACAAAAACAGGACGTCTGTACCCAAGGGTATCCTGGCATCCCTGGCAATCCTGGGCACAATGGCATACCTGGTCGTGATGGACGTGATGGTTCAAAAGGCGACAAGGGAGATACAGGTACTATGTTCAGAATAAATGATTTCTTGTATCAAATGCAATGCCATTAGTTCCCTAAGTTGTCTGTAGTCACTTGGCATTAACGGGATTATTCTGCCTAGCCTTCAGAAAATATTTCAGACAATTGTCATTTAGTTGTTTGAAGAAGGAAATACAAAGAAAGACCTAATAATGAAAGCAAGATAGCTAATACTATGGAGCGGTCAGGTCCATGGGATAAAAACAAAAGAAGAAAGACTTTACCTTCTATTTTGGGAATATTTTCATGTCTATTTGAAAATTTTAAAGCCTGTAAACCTACTCCTACATCTCTTAAGATAGCAACTGTATTTCTGTAAAGAGCTTCCAGCCCAGTCAAAAAAAACCCACAATTTGTTCAGTGTAGTAAGAAGCGTGCAGTGGTAAGAAGTTTTCTCTTTCTTATCTAAATTTTACATTTGTAGGACTTGCTTCTGAGTGTGCCTCCTTGCTGTAACACAAGAGCCGCTAGAGGGAAGTTCAGGAATGCAGACTATTGAAAAAGAGTGTAGTATTCATGTCTGCTCTAACAGGCTATAATAGAGATTTGTGTGTGATACTGAAGACAGAGGTAATCTTCTCAGCACCCTAAAGCTAATAATTCCCATAGTACTTTAAGCCTCAGGATAACGATGGCACTTCATCCATGCTGGAGTATCAAGGCCAGGGTTGCACAAGGTGATAAATCTGTGGGCATGTGGACATAAAACACTTCACCTGAAGTGTCACAACCCCAGAATGCAAAGCACAGGACAAGTGCAAATCTGCTGCTTCAAATTTGTTCACAAAATTTGGGGGGGGGGAACTTTTCCCCAACAGTCTTTATGTTAGGTCAGCTATTGTGTGGCATCATGCAGGTGGCATTATGCCTTAATACATAAACCTGTCACAAACACTGTTATTGTGGGCCTGACTAACTCAGCCGCACAAATCAATCCGGATCAAACTTGTACTTATCAGATAAACCCTTCTACCGAGTGCTGATCTAAGGATTGTGAATCACAGCACTTTTCAGTGGAGTATATAATCTAGTACATAAACCAAACTGAGGTCAACAGCCTGAAAGAAATTAACTTAACATGTGGCAAAGTGTTTTTCTATGTCTTTCAAGCTGGTGGAAATGTGTGCCTTTAACAGACTGGCTTGCTAAGCTAATGAATCACCAGCTCCACCAGAAAAGTATATGCCTCCCCAGGCAGCGTACGCTGCAGAATCATTGTTGAAGGTGTAGTTTGACGTGTGGTTCTGTGATGGCTATGCTGGCATAGGCAGGATCCTCTACCAGATCCTTTTCCTACCACTTGACTCTTCTCTCTCATGCACCACAACTGTTTGTGTGGCTATACAGTAAACTAGATCAGCTGAAAAATAACCAGCACTTCACTGCTTATGGCCTGCCCTGGACCACTGGAAGGCAAATCTACCCACTTACGTATTTACCTCAGTGACTGCTAAAGAGTTACTTTTGAATTATCTTGTTTATAAAATGATTTAGGGTCATCTGTCAAGCAACCACTTATGTGCTCCTTCTGCTTTCAGTGCCCTAGCCTGGCTAAAACCCAAACCTTTTAAGATCTAGAAACAAACAAAAAAACTCCATTAGCTTTTTAATAGGCACATACAATTAACTGCCTTCTCTTTCTATATGCAGGGGTCCAGGCAAGTCTGAAAAATGGAAAATCTAGAGCTTACTTATTTTCATTTATCTTATAAAGGCCCTCAATTTACTCCAGTGAGTTATCACGATATCCCTGGTTTCTGATAAAAGTTCCCAACTTTTTTTCCTAAATTAAACTATTACAATGACTGTACTGATGATTCGTTGTTTGAACAAATTGGGACGATGGTACTTTTATATGGTATGTTTATATTGTATGTACATACAACTTTGCAGTTAAATACATGACACTTAGTTTTGTTCCTTACCAAGTCAATGAAATTTCAGCAGATGCTGGACTATGCCCATTGTGCAGAAAACGGCTAAC